>JAWQFJ010024899.1:5000-15110 GCA_034096865.1 Theodoxus fluviatilis
GCCAGGGAAGATGTCGCTTGCTACTGTATCTCCCTCGACACACAGCCAGGGAAGATGTCGCTTGCTACTGTTGCTCCCTCCACACACAGCCAGGGAAAATGTCGCTTGCTACTGTTGCTCCCTCCACACACAGCCAGGGAAAATGTCGCTTGCTACTGTTGCCCCCTCCATACACAGCCAGGGAAGATGTTGCTTGCTACTGTATCTCTCTCCACACACAGCCAGGGAAGATGTCGCTTGCTACTGTATCTCCCTCCACACACAGCCAGGGAAGATGTCGCTTGCTACTGTATCTCCCTCCACACACAGCCAGGGAAGATGTCGCTTGCTACTGTTGCTCCCTCCACACACAGCCAGGGAAAATGTCGCTTGCTACTGTTGCTCCCTCCACACACAGCCAGGGAAAATGTCGCTTGCTACTGTTGCCCCCTCCACACACAGCCAGGGAAGATGTTGCTTGCTACTGTATCTCCCTCCACACACAGCCAGGGAAGATGTCGCTTGCTACTGTATCTCCCTCCACACACAGCCAGGGAAGATGTCGCTTGCTACTGTTGCTCCCTCCACACACAGCCAGGGAAGATGTCGCTTGCTACTGTATCTCCCTCCACACACAGCCAGGGAAGATGTCGCTTGCTACTGTTGCTCCCTCCACACACAGCCAGGGAAGATGTCGCTTGCTACTGTTGCTCCCTCGACACACAGCCAGGGAAGATGTTGCTTGCTACTGTTGCTCCCTCCACACACAGCCAGGGAAGATGTCGCTTGCTACTGTTGCTCCCTCGACACACAGCCAGGGAAGATGTCGCTTGCTACTGTTGCTCCCTCCACACACAGCCAGGGAAGATGTCGCTTGCTACTGTATCTCCCTCCACACACAGCCAGAGAAGATGTCGCTTGCTACTGTTGCTCCCTCCACACACAGCCTGGGAAGATGTCGCTTGCTACTGTTGCTCCCTCCACACACAGCCAGGGAAGATGTCGCTTGCTACTGTATCTCCCTCCACACACAGCCAGGGAAGAGGTCGCTTGCTACTGTTGCTCCCTCCACACACAGCCAGGGAAGATGTCGCTTGCTACTGTTGCTCCCTCCACACACAGCCAGGGAAGATGTCGCTTGCTACTGTTGCTCCCTCCACACACAGCCTGGGAAGATGTCGCTTGCTACTGTTGCTCCCTCCACACACAGCCAGGGAAGAGGTCGCTTGCTACTGTATCTCCCTCCACACACAGCCAGGGAAGATGTCGCTTGCTACTGTTGCTCCCTCCACACACAGCCAGGGAAGATGTCGCTTGCTACTGTTGCTCCCTCCACACACAGCCTGGGAAGATGTCGCTTGCTACTGTTGCTCCCTCCACACACAGCCAGGGAAGATGTCGCTTGCTACTGTATCTCCCTCCACACACAGCCAGGGAAGATGTCGCTTGCTACTGTTGCTCCCTCCACACACAGCCAGGGAAGATGTCGCTTGCTACTGTTGCTCCCTCCACACACAGCCAGGGAAGATGTCGCTTGCTACTGTATCTCCCTCCACACACAGCCAGGGAAGATGTCGCTTGCTACTGTTGCTCCCTCCACACACAGCCAGGGAAGATGTCGCTTGCTACTGTATCTCCCTCCACACACAGCCAGAGAAGATGTCGCTTGCTACTGTTGCTCCCTCCACACACAGCCAGGGAAGATGTCGCTTGCTACTGTATCTCCCTCCACACACAGCCAGGGAAGATGTCGCTTGCTACTGTTGCTCCCTCCACACACAGCCAGGGAAGATGTCGCTTGCTACTGTTGCTCCCTCCACACACAGCCAGGGAAGATGTCGCTTGCTACTGTTGCCCCCTCGACACACAGCCAGGGAAGATGTCGCTTGCTACTGTTGCTCCCTCCACACACAGCCAGGGAAGATGTCGCTTGCTACTGTTGCTCCCTCCACACACAGCCAGGGAAGATGTCGCTTGCTACTGTTGCCCCCTCCACACACAGCCAGGGAAGATGTCGCTTGCTACTGTTGCTCCCTCCACACACAGCCAGGGAAGATGTCGCTTGCTACTGTATCTCCCTCGACACACAGCCAGGGAAAATGTCGCTTGCTACTGTATCTCCCTCCACACACAGCCAGGGAAGATGTCGCTTGCTACTGTTGCTCCCTCCACACACAGCCAGGGAAGATGTTGCTTGCTACTGTTGCTCCCTCCACACACAGCCAGGGAAGATGTCGCTTGCTACTGTTGCTCCCTCCACACACAGCCAGGGAAGATGTCGCTTGCTACTGTTGCCCCCTCCACACACAGCCAGGGAAGATGTCGCTTGCTACTGTATCTCCCTCCACACACAGCCAGGGAAGATGTCGCTTGCTACTGTTGCTCCCTCCACACACAGCCAGGGAAGATGTCGCTTGCTACTGTATCTCCCTCCACACACAGCCAGGGAAGATGTCGCTTGCTACTGTTGCTCCCTCGACACACAGCCAGGGAAGATGTCGCTTGCTACTGTTGCTCCCTCCACACACAGCCAGGGAAGATGTCGCTTGCTACTGTTGCTCCCTCCACACACAGCCAGGGAAGATGTCGCTTGCTACTGTATCTCCCTTGACACACAGCCAGACGAGGCGCTGAAGACAGCTGCATGCGCAGTGAGAATTGCGAAGGTGCAGTGGGATCGTGTTCGAGCTTACCCACGAAAGACTGTGTGATTGTCACAGCGTGGATCTTGTCGTCTTCAGGTAATGAAATCGCATGTAGTGCATTACGACTGAACATTTTGAACGTTTTTCTGAAGTAGTCAGGTTGGGCATGCATCAACTGCCAGTATTTTAAAATGATTATGCTCTCAAGACCCGAAGAAACGGTAGGAGGAAGAGGGTAATGAAAGGGAAGTAACTCCTCCAACCTCAGTTCCCATGATCATGGCCTGACACACGACGATGACCACATTGATAGAGGCAATGATCGTTTGAGGAAAACGCTGGTTAAGTCACGAAAAGGAAACACATGTATAAGGTGATAACGATGGCACAGCTATTCACGATAATATCGCTGATAATCATTTCGGATAAAATCATGATGAACAGTACGAAACACAGTAGGGACAACAAAGAGATAGCAAACAAGGATTTTTCGTAGATGAGAGGATGGCGTGATGATCACAGGAACGACAAACAAACGATGACTCACTTACAAGGACGACGCAGTGCTAAACAGTCTAGAGTACTTACGAGGGCGATGAAGACAGACATGGTGACAACGACTAATATGATGACGGGGATAACAGCAACTACATGTAGTCGGACAGGGACGAAAATGAGATGGACAATGGCGATGAAGACGTTGATGATGAAGACACTGAAAACGGAAAAGACAAGTACGACACCGATGACGTCAACAAAGTGAGACACACAAACGGATAAAGGTTGTTGCATCAGAAAGAAAGAAAGAAAAATATGTTGTGAAAAATTAATTTAATCTTATGTTCACTCCCAGGGGAAGGATGAAACAGTCGGAAACTATCAGAGGTTAAATGTAAGCGGGTGTAAAAATGACTATTCTACGCATTGCTTCAGCTTGGTCTGTGACTGACGGCACAGTTGACCCTTTGTATGACAGGAACGTCACACTCCTCACACACGTCGAAGTCGACAATGCCAGATAAGGCCGTGACAAGGACAGACATCTACCAAAGAGCAAGTCAGACATCAAGATGTACATACAGTACATGATACGAGACACAAAACTGAGGACGCAGCGACGCGAGAGTAGGCGGGACAGCAGAAGCAGCGGGGCAGTGACAAAGGGAGAGGTGCAGAGGCCATCCACAAGGAGACAGAGATGCAGACGACTACAGCAATGTAAAAACAGCAACAACACATATTGCAATGTTAAATATGAATGGTCCTCCCAAACGTTGGTCAGATAGAGATACAGGAAGATTTGCACTGGTGGGGGGCACTGTAGCAGTTGAGAGATTTTCATTGACTCAGATAGCAGAACCATTACTGCACATGCCTTGCGAGTTTACATGTTCAAATCCATCGCATCGAGTATGATTCATTCGGACGTCTGCAGGAAGACAGGGTAATTTTGTGTGTGCAAAAATACCGCATCTGATTGCATAACACTCCACCTTGTCTTTATATAAATTCTGCCTTATTTGCAAATGAAGATGTGAAGTGTGTTGTATCACTGCAAGTGGAAGGCTCTCATCTGCACACACAGTGCCTTTTCATTGGCCACTGAGGGAATTCCTTAGAGCTTGAAGGCAGCAACATTGTCCTTCTTCTGTAATCGTTGGTTGTTTATAACGTATGCCGTTTTCACAACTTTTTTTTCTGTCGACAGTATTTAAACATGCATAAATCATCAAGCACTGTTCTTATTGTAATAATTTAAGCATCATGTTGAAGGGAATGCAGTACACTTTGTGATCATACAATAATCTGAAAATCGCCAAAATCGACTAACTTTTGGAAGGGACAGTTACAAGCACATTAATAAGGCAGGTAGCAATGAGACAGGAACGAGCAAACTAAACATACAGAAGGCAGTCATCTAGGAAGCAAGTCGGAAACGTACGGCTCTGAGAAGTGCCGCGATTAGACGAACAACACTGAACAGTACACTGATATCACAAGCAACATTGAAAATGCTTGCAGATGACGCTGCAGTGAAGCAGTCATGACAAACGCAGATTAAATGATGGCAGAGAGCTAGAGTTGTTGAAAAGCAAAACATTAGGAACAAGTTGGATAACGTGTAGAGAGAAAATATTTTTCGTCATGCCGTCATCTGCGTAGTATAGGTGTGAGCTTGGCAGAGACTTCCATGTACAGAAAGCAATACCAGGAATGCACCAGACACTGATGAGGCAGACAGCAATAAACAGGCACAGCCGTGAGGCAGACATCAATGCACACGGCACATCCGTGAGGCAGACAGCAATGCAAAAGGCACAGCCGTGAGGCAGACAGCAATGCACACGGCACAGACGTGAGGCAGACAGCAATGCACACGGCACAGCCGTGAGGCAGACAGCAATGCAAAAGGCACAGCCGTGAGGCAGACAGCAATGCACACGGTCAGGCCGTGAGGCAGACAGCAATGCACACGGCACAGCCGTGAGGCAGACAGCAATGCACAAGGCACAGCCGTGAGGCAGACAGCAATGCACACGGCACAGCCGTGAGGCAGACAGCAATGCACACGGCACAGACGTGAGGCAGACAGCAATGCACAAGGCACAGCCGTGAGGCAGACAGAAATGCACACGGCACAACCGTGAGGCAGACAGCAATGCACACGGCACAGACGTGAGGCAGACAGCAATGCACACGGCACAGACGTGAGGCAGACAGCAATGCACACGGCACAGCCGTGAGGCAGACAGCAATGCACACGGCACAGCCGTGAGGCAGACAGCAATGCACACGGCACAGCCGTGAGGCAGACAGCAATGCACACGGCACAGCCGTGAGGCAGACAGCAATGCACACGGCACAGCCGTGAGGCAGACAGCAATGCACACGGCACAGCCGTGAAGCAGACAGCAATGCACACAGCACAGCCGTGAGGCAGACAGCAATGCACAAGGCACAGCAATGAGGCAGACAGCAATGCACGAGGCACAGCCGTGAGGCAGACAGCAATGCACAAGGCACAGCCGTGAGGCAGACAGCAATGCACACGGCACAGCCGTGAGGCAGACAGCAATGCACACGGCACAGCCGTGAGGCAGACAGCAATGCACACGGCACAGCCGTGAGGCAGACAGCAATGCACACGGCACAGCCGTGAGGCAGACAGCAATGCACACGGCACAGCCGTGAGGCAGACAGCAATGCACACGGCACAGCCGTGAGGCAGACAGCAATGCACACGGCACAGCCGTGAGGCAGACAGCAATGCACACGGCACAGCCGTGAGGCAGACAGCAATGCACACGGCACAGCCGTGAGGCAGACAGCAATGCACACGGCACAGCCGTGAGGCAGACATCAATGCACACGGCACAGACGTGAGGCAGACAGCAATGCACAAGGCACAGACGTGAGGCAGACAGAAATGCACACGGCACAACCGTGAGGCAGACAGCAATGCACACGGCACAGACGTGAGGCAGACAGCAATGCACACGGCACAGCCGTGAGGCAGACAGCAATGCACAAGGCACAGCCGTGAGGCAGACAGCAATGCACACGGCACAGACGTGAGGCAGACAGCAATACACACGGCACAGCCGTGAGGCAGACAGCAATACACGAGGCACAGCCGTGAGGCAGACAGCAATGCACACGGCACAGCCGTGAGGCTGACAGCAATACACACGGCACAGTCGTGAGGCAGACAGCAATACACACGGCACAGCCGTGAGGCGCAGGTCAGACAAACAGTTCTGAGTCTCACAGTGGTGAGACGCTAGTGAGGAGAAGACACAAATGCTTCCTGAAGTAATGACCTTATAGAAGTGATTCCGGTGTGACATCGCAGATGGTAACTTCATCGCGCATGGTTCTGCGCATGCGTCAAAGCCGAAAGTGAGGCGTGTATCGCGCCTTGTTCAAAGGTGATGTGCCGCGAGACTTTAGATTTTGTGTTTTTCGGTCAATAAATGAACACATTGACCGAAAAACACAAAATCTAAAGTCTCGCGGCACATCACCTTTGAACAAGGCGCGATACACGCCTCACTTTCGGCTTTGACGCATGCGCAAAACCATGCGCGAGGAGTTACCATCGGCGATGTCACACCGGCATAGAGCCGGTGTCGCAGGATATTTCGGAACCGGACAAATCGGAACCATTCCGATTTATCCTGGCCCTGGTGGCAAGATATTTCGGAACCATTCCGATTTATCCTGGCCCTGGTGGCAAGATATTTCGGAACCACCAGGATATTTCGGAACCGTCTAGAAGGTCATTAGCCCACATTAATTATTTTACTTTACGACTTTTTCTAAACAGATTGTGAAGAGTTTCTCACAATTTGATGATGTTGTGCAATAAATATCTTCTCACCTACCTGTTTATCTCCTTGTTTATGAATTACAAATTCACGCACAGAAGGCCCACATAGCTTAGCTTATTCCCTTGAGTTCCTTGTGGAGCATAGGGCCTCGGCAACAGTCCTCCAGCGTACTCTGTTCTGGGCAACTTTCTTCAGCTCTCCCCATGACAGGTTGCAGTTCCTCATCTCTTCCTCGCAGGATCGCCTTCAGGTGGTCTTGGGGCGACCAACTCGTCTCTTGCCCTGGGGATTCCACTGCAAGGCCTGCCGTGTGATGTCGTGTGGAGGTTTCCGCAAGGTGTGTCCGATCCACCTCCACTTCCGCCTTGCGATCTGCTGTCCAATGGGATCCTGGTTTGCCTGTTTCCACAAGTCGTTGTTCTTGACTTTGTCTGTCCACCTGATCTTGAGGATGTTACGGAGGCATCTGTTTATGAAGACTTGGATCTTGTTGGTCAGAGTGTTGGTGACTCTCCAGGTCTCAGAGCCATAGAGGAGGACAGACTTGACGTTGCTGTTAAATATCCGGAGTTTTGTGTGGGTAGAGAGGGATGTTGATCTCCAGACTGGTCTCAGAGTGTTGAAGGCATATCTGGCTTTCCCGATTCTGGCTTTGATGTCCTCGTCAGAACCTCCTGTTGCTGATACGACGCTGCCCAGGTAAGTAAAGGAGTCCACCTCTTTGAGCTCATCGTCTCCCAGGGTAACAAGCTTCTGCTGCTTCTTGTTCACGGCCATGGTCTCTGTCGTTTTCAGGTTGACCTGTAGTCCGGTCTTCGCTGCTTCTCTGGCAAGGTTGTCTGTCTTCTGTTGCTGATTTGAAACCGTCTAGAAACTCAGAAAATCATACGAAAGCATCGAGTAGGTGGTTCCAAAATATCCTGGTGGTTCCGAAAAATCCTGCCGCCAGGTGCGGGATAAATGAGAATGGTTCCGAAATATCCTAGGATATTTGGGAACCGGTTCCGATTTATCCTGGTTCCGAAATATTCTACGACACCGGGGCAGCAGTCAGCAGACAGCAATGTGACAGCAATTCGGTCGACGGTAATGCAATGAGACAGCAATGGGACAGCAATTCGGACGACGCTAATGGATCAGACAGCAATGAGACAGGATACTGGTGTTGCGGATAAGGAAGCGGCATGATGTAAGACAGCCGTCAGGCAAACACCAATGCAGTAGGCAAAAATGGATGGATGAATGGATGGGTGGATAGATGGATGGATGGGAGGAAAGAGGGAGGGGGTAATGAAGGGAAGGAGGGAGTAAGGGAGGGAGGGATGAATGATGGATGGATGAAGAATGAGACTTCACAGCCTGTTTCGTTGGAATGCAAGCAAGTGTAGACTCCCTTTCCCTCGTCATTCGCCGTTGGCAAAGAAGTGGTGAGTTAATTCCCACCCTCGACCTTCTGAATGGAAAACAGCAGTCAAGTCATTGCCAGCAGTGACTGAGCCACTGCACCTAATAACATCGCTTTATTGCCGACAAGTTGAGCCATTTCACCGAAACCCGACCTTAAATAAAATATTACGCCCATCAGCGCAGCGGGTTTTTCGCCTGTGGTCAATCTACTGTTGCAGGAGAGGCATGGGGACTCCACAGGAGCGGTATCACTTTGTGCAGAAACACATAGAACTACTTACAGGAAGAAAGGGAAAATGAGAAGCAACGGAAACTGAAAATACAACCATTCTGCAGGCTGCAGTGGTGCAGAGTTCAATCCAGGGGACATCAACACGATAGGCAGCAATGAGTCACAGCATTGAGGCAGATCTACCTTCAGCAAGCATCAATAAGGCGGGAAGGAATGCAGCAGTACAGCAATGTCACACCGACCGTTTTCCCTTGCACGGGTGGCGTGGCTCTGGACGGGGGGACGAGCCAGACCAGGCAGGACGGGCACTCCGTAGGCAGGGGGTAGTCTGTGGGGGGCGGGCTGGGGGACCCCATCCTCGCAGCTTGCTGTCGCCATAGGGAGGGACAGCGGATGGCTGCAAGAAAAAAGGGAGTGGTTTTATATCACGCAGTGTCACTCGCACGTGGGTAACAGTTTACACGCCCACTTACACGCACTCACGCACGCACACACACACACACAAACACACACATACACACACACACACTCACACACACACACGCACACACACACACACACACACACACACACACACACACACACACATGACCATTTGGAACCATTAATCAAACCTTCGCAAGAAAAGAGAAGTACGCGTACAGGCGTTAATTTTCTTAGTGTCCACGTGTACAAAATACGTGAACATCTGCATGTTGTCCGTGTGAGAGTCTCACTGTCATTCAATCGTTTCACCTGTCAGCTCATAAACAAGCGATGATCTCTTACATGTTTACATGTATTCTGTCACACCCGCCCTTGGTTCTGTTACCTTTGCTCTCTGTATGTCCGTGCGTGCATGTGCTTGTGAGTGTGTGACAGTGTGGGTGCGTATGAGTATATGTACGTGTTTCATGTTTTAGTGTGCGCGTGTATGTGCGTGCGTGTGTGCGTGTGAGTGAGTGTGCGTGATTGCATGCTCGCGCGCGCGTGTGTATGTGTGTGTGTGTGTGTGTGTGTGTGTGTGTGTGTGTGTGTGTGTGTGTGTGAGTTTATGCAAAAATGTGTGAGCTGCGCGTGTTTGTCAAAGTGTACCTGCTGGACTTGGCATACTTATGTGACGTTTAGGACTCTGTGTGTCTGTCTGTCTGTGTGTCTGTCTGTCTGTGTGTCTGTGTGTCTGTCTGTCTGTGTGTTTGTCTGTGTGTGTTTGTCTGAGAGTGTGTTTGTCTGTGTGTATGTGTGTGTCGCTGTCTGTCTGTCTGTCTATTTGTTTGTCAGCCTGACTGTCTGTCTGTCTGTGTGTCTGTCTGTGTGTGTGTGTGTGTGTGTGTGTGTGTGTGTGTGTGTGTCTGTTTGTCTGTCTGTCTTGTCTGTCTGTCTGTCTGTCTGTCTGTCAGCCTGACTATCTGTCCGTCAGTCAGCCTGACTGTCCGTCCGTCCGTCCGTCCGTCTGTCTAACTGTCTGTGTGTATATGTGTGTGTGTGTGTGTGTGTGTGTGTGTGTGTGTGTGTGTGTGTGTGTGTGTGTGTGTCT
>JAWQFJ010024900.1:0-5000 GCA_034096865.1 Theodoxus fluviatilis
AGATAGATAGATAGATAGATAGATAGATAGATAGATAGATAGATAGATAGATAGATAGATAGATAGATAGATAGATAGATAGATAGATAGATAGATAGATAGATAGATAGATAGATAGATAGATAGATAGATAGATAGATAGATAGAGTAGATAGATAGATAGATAGATAGATAGATAGATAGATAGATAGATAGATAGATAGATAGATAGATAGATAGATAGATAGATAGATAGATAGATAGATAGATAGATAGATAGATAGATAGATAGATAGATAGATAGATAGATAGATAGATAGATAGATAGATAGATAGATAGATAGATAGATAGATAGATAGATAGATAGATAGATAGATAGATAGATAGATAGATAGATAGATAGATAGATAGATAGATAGAATGATAGAGAGAGAGAGAGAGAGAGAGAGAGAGAGAGAGAGAGAGAGAGATTGAGATTGAGATTGATCGATCTTTATTTCGGCCGACGACCCATCAAAATAAAAGCTTACTGATTAAACAAGTCATACAGTTTATATGAACATGTGTATGTATTGAACATCTGGTTTCGATTTTCTGGCTAAAATACAAATGACAGTTCCAGCCTTTTGCACACATTTCCATAAAATCAAGTAATATTTACGTTCTACATCAACAAAATCTCTAACTACAGTGCACAAATTCAAGAGAGAGAGAAGGGGGCGGAGAGAGAAAGAGAAGACGAAATTTTAACCTTCAGTTTCCATGGCTGGATTTGGCTAACACTGACAGTCAGGTGCTGGTGTGAAGAAGTGACTGAGGAAGTTTATCTGAAATGCTCCAGTGTGATTATTATCTCGCCAAGTAGTTAATAGTGTTCACAAACTTGATATGTTGTCACCCGGTCAACCACTCGGTTCAATCACAATCACTCAGAGAGTAGACTTGATTTACAAATCAATTGGGTGATCCGTCACTTCTAACCAAATCAATTGCAAACTAAAATCAGGGATGCCACCTTTTTATGACAACTTTTTTATGCCAACTTGCAAAAACATTTCTTTGTTTGTTTTGTGACATAGGATTTACTGCTAGCACTACACATGCTTTTTGGAACAACACAAACGGTTGAAGATTAAAGTTATTTCGTAATATATGGCTATGCTATGCAGTGAGAGGCACGCACACACGCAGATTTGGCTAACACTGACACGCAATTGATTTGACACACTAGGCAAGGTTTCTGCCTATTCTGTAGATTGTTTTGCCTAAATTGTACAGCAGTCGTGCCTAAATCGAAACTTTGCCTAATTTCATGACTTAGGCTGCCTAATTGATGAAATAGGCAGCCTAAATCATGAAATTTCACAAATTAGGCAAAAGTCAACATTGATTTCACAGATTAGGCACAGCCATTGCCTATTTCGCGAATTAGGCAAGAGACTGCCTAATTCAAGAACTTAGGCACTTTCAGGATCTAGGCACGACATCTCTATGTAGTAGATATGAAAGTCTTTAGAGATGCTGATTCGCTTCAGAATGGGAATAAGCGACATGTACGTACATAAGTATGAATAAGCATAAGCATCTCATATAAAGACCATGTCACGAATGAGGAAGTCAGCAAAAGGATCAGGAGAGCAATTGGACAGTACGAAGACCTGCTCTCAATCGTGAAAAGCAGAAAGCTGACGTGGTACGGTCACGTGTCAAGAGGCAGTGGGCTGGCCAAGACCATCCTGCAAGGTACCGTACCAGGTGGGAGAAGGAGAGGCAGGCAGAGAAAGAGGTGGGAAGACAACATCAAAGAGTGGACAGGCTTGACCTTTGCTGACTCACCGCGAGCCACAGAGGATAGAGATCGATGGAGGAAGATTGTCCGAAAGTCATCAGTGGTGCCTCAACAACCCATCTCAGGGTTAAGAGACTGAACTGAACTGAACTGAACGTACATAAGTATAGATACAGTGCAACTCCGTACAAAAATATCTGTCCATTATGCATGGAAAATGAAGAAGATGAAATCCATTTTTTATTTCACTGTCCAGCTACTTATGACCTACGCATGAAATACATACCACCAAGTATATAGCATGATGCTGAAGAACCTGTGACAAACATTTTCTCAAATAACAATGTTTTTGTGCCTTAAGAAATATTGCAATGTATAGGGCGTTTCGAAGACGATCAGAAGCAAAGCCATTGTTAAACAGCTATATAGACATTTTTGAAAATTAAAATGTACTGATGATTGATAATATGGATTACAAGCTACAAATGTCACCGTTGTCCAATAGACTGGGAAGTGGTAAGATTGCTTCAAACTTTGTGCTATTACTGACATTTGTAATGGGCCGGAGGCCCTCACAATAAACCATTTGATCGTTGTTCGTTCGTTGGATAGGTTGCCCCCTACCTCCATGGCACCCGCCCCCTACCTCCATGGCACCCGCCCCCTACCTCCATGGCACCCGCCCCCTACCTCCATGGCACCCGCCCCCTACCTCCATGGCACCCGCCCCCTACCTCCATGGCACCCGCCCCCTACCTCCATGGCACCCGCCCCCTACCTCCATGGCACCCGCCCCCTACCTCCATGGTACCCGCCCCCTACCTCCATGGCACCCGCCCCCTACCTCCATGGCACCCGCCCCCTAAAGTCACTCACTCCATGCGCTGGGAAGTGTCTGAGCTGCGTTTTCCAGACGCTCGCGATACTCGATCAGAGGCAAACGAAACTAAACATATTTCGTGTAAAACGATCGTAAAAGAATGTTTGTGACGGGCTCTCGCATTCTGAACACAGAGATATAGTATCTCTGACACAGGTTGGTCACGTGACTTCGGCTCCACATTCCAATGATTTTACCAATCAAAATTCAACATGATCAAAAGACCATTGAGAGTAAAAAGAGACGATTCTATTTCACTCCAATTATTTATCCCGATAGATAAACACAAATTTGGTGTTCTAATAAAACTAATCTATGAGATTTTCAGGAAATCATTTGAAAACTACTTTTAGCGCGAACGTCGTCTAATAGGTTGCAAACTGCCTTGAGCACGTGCGATTGTGTATATAGTAATACACGCAATCTTTGGACCTACTATAAACGCAGCGAAAAGGATTCCTATGGCTCCGGGCTGGTTTCGTGAATCTATGGTTATACTCTCGCAAGTAAATGCTTTCTGGCCGGAACCTGTGGTCTAACTGCCTTCACACTGTTTGACGAGCTACTGGAGACCACACTTCGATCATTCGTGTATCGACTGATCTAGAAGGAAGATTTTACTCACTGTTGTCTGTGTTGAACGTTGATCGAGTGGAAGTTTCTTCTGTAGGAATCCGTCCCATTCCGAAGTTCGATATCATCGGAGAGCTCAGAAGCTGTTTTTCTAAGTTTAATCCTTCTAAGCATACATTAAATTAATGATTCCTCATCAGTAAAAGCACTCAGCGGGTTTCTGTGTGTATCGGTCCAAAAGATTAGGCTATGCAGACGGGATTGGTTGCCTTACTCGCTCAATGAAGTATAATTGTTGCTGTTGTATTCAAAGTCCTTATAATTAGTAGAGTTCACAATATTACACTCTTGTGATTCGAATTTTACCGCATACAAGTTTTACATTTATGGGAAATCGATGTTTAGAAAATGAATTGACGAAAAGATGGCTGCCAGTATCGAGTGTATCACAACAAGCGGAGGAATACACTCAACGATGTGGTATGCCATTCAGCGTGGCTGAGACTCAGTGTTCAGAATGGTGGTATGCATGTTATGGAAGAATTAAGGCTATCACGTGACCAACCTGTTGCTGAGACTATATTCACTATAGTCTCAGCCACGCTGAATGGGGCTCTCGTAACAGCTTAAGTTTTCCTGTACTAAACCAGGGATACCAACATCTCCCAGTGATCTTTGTGATCATTTTTCGTTTTGTCTTCTGAAATTCGGCGGTCTATTTTTAACTAAGTTTTCCTCGCACCTGAACCTGTCCACGAACGCTCGCCGCGAGCGCCGATGTGAACGTTTTGGATAGCTGTCGTCACGGATCGCTGTCGTCACGGATCGCTGTCGTCACGGATAGCTGTCGTCACGGGTAGCTGTCGTCACGGATCGCTGTCCTCTAGGAAACTCGGCGCTGGGCGCCACGTTGCCTGCATGGACCTCACAGCTCTCTCTTGCTCTGCACAGGGAGGGACCGCAGCATCTCCTGAGGATCCTGTTCTGCCTGCCACACCTCCAGTCCACCTGACGGTCAGGCATTCAGGCAGACAGACAGACAGGCAGACAGACAGACAGACAGACAGACAGACAGACAGACAGGCAGACAGGCAGACAGGCAGACAGACAGACAGTTAGATACACAGACAGATAGATACACAGACAGACACACAGACAGATAGTTACACAGACAGATAGATACACAGACAGATACACAGACAGATTCACAGACACACAGACAGACAGACAGATACACAGACACACAGTCAGACATACAGACACACAGACAGACATACAGACAGCATGGCGGAAGTGCTGGTGGAGCCGCGGTGGCTGCAGGGAAGGCGGGAGACCATGACCTTTGCGTCTTTGACTGCACGCATGGATCTATATATATATATATATATATATATATATATATATATATATATATATATATATATATATATATATATATATATATATATATAGATCCATGCTGCACGCTGGCGCTTACTGGATTGCTGAAGGAGGAGTACCGCAGGTGAGCGACCTCTGACCTTCAAGCAAGCACTCATTGGTCCAGCTCACTGACGTTCGAGTCGTTCAAAGTTGGCAACAAGATGTCATACTTTTACACTACGACTGAAATGTGTCGTCCCTTTGACACACTATGATATAAACTTCTTGTCACAATGATTCAAACTACGACTTACACTTGTTGTCACTGTGACTCGCACTACGACTTACACTTGTTGTCACTGTGACTCACACTACGACTTACACTTGTTGTCACTGTGACTCACACTACGACTTAC
>JAWQFJ010024900.1:7500-10551 GCA_034096865.1 Theodoxus fluviatilis
TGCTCTTGTCACATCCACACGACTACATGCATATTTATGCAAATAAGACGCAGGTGCTGGCATCGTTTAATTGCTTACGTTTTGAACGTATCCAGACACTACGATGTGTTTCGGGGTGGGGGGGGGGGGGGGGGGGGGGGGAAGGTGGGGGAGGGGATGGGCACTACGCTAAAGTTACGTGCTGTGTTTCCCTGTACTTGGATGTAGTTCTAAAACGCGACTTTTCCCGAAAGAAAAAAAAGCTGTCCTCTGACTCGGTCACGTAGCGAGAAGTTGAATCCCTGCTGGCCCGCAAAACTCCCGTCCTTTTTAAGCCTTTTCTACAAACGCACGGGCTCATTGCACGGGCTAATTGCATGGGGTGATTGCACGGACTGATTGCACGGACTGATTGCACGGGCTGATTGCACGGGCTGATTGCACGGGCTGATTGCACGGGCTGATTGCACGGGCTGATTGCACGGACTGATTGCACGGGCTGATTGCACGGGCTGATTGCACGGGCTGATTGCACGGGCTGATTGCACGGGCTGATTGCACGGGCTGATTGCATGGGCTGATTGCACGGGCTGATTGCACGGACTGATTGCACGGGCTGATTGCACGGGCTGATTGCACGGACTGATTGCACGGACTGATTGCACGGGCTGATTGCACGGGCTGATTGCACGGGCTGATTGCTCGGACTGATTGCACGGGCTGATTGCACGGGCTGATTGCACGGGCTGATTGCACGACCTGATTGCACGGGCTGATTGGCCCGGAGCTGATTGCAAGGGTTTACAATGGGCTGATTGCAGACGAGGCTGATAATTGCGACGTGTCTGATTGCTATGGGCGGTGATTCCACGGGCTTTGAGGACGATTGCTACGGGCTTGTTTGCAGATGGAGGACTTAGATTGCACGGGTACTGATTGCACGGGCTGATTTGCCCGACACTGACTAGCCACGGGACTGATTGCACGGGCCTGATTGCATGGGCTTGATTCCAAAACGGGTCCTTGACTGCACTGGCGCGCTGATTGCACGGGCTGTTGATTTGCATAGGGCTGATTCCACTGGGCGGATGTGGCCCGGGCTGATTGCTCGGACATGATTTTCGCAGCGGACTGCGCATTGCGCGGGCCTGATTGCACGGCCCTGATTATGCCCCGGGCTTATTGCAGGGACTTATTTTCGCAAATCATAACGCCCCTGTGTAAGTTGGCTTTTTTTGCTTTTGAACGCGAAGAAAGTAAGTTTTTGAAAATGCAGGGGAGGGGGGAGGAGTGGGGGAGGGGGCGAAGGGGGACAAGGGGGGGGAGGGGGGGGGGGGAGTAGTGGGCGTGTACCTCGCTGTTATCTGCAAATGAACTGGTGCTGACTTTCATTTTCACGTGCTCGTCAACTCTGTCCTTCTCTAACCATCCTGCTTTGTCTGATCCACTATTAGTATTAATCATTCGTTCTTTCTTTGCTCATTGTTTTAAAAAATCATTTCATGCATATTCATGAACTCATTTATTCATCTGTCCATTTATTGATTTCTTCATCTAGACATCTATCTATTCCCCATCGACTCCCCCATCCATCCATCATCACTCCCTCCATCCATCTATCACCATCTCATCCATTTATCCTATCCTCATCCTCCATCCACCATCCATCTCATCCATCCATCCATCCATCCATCCATCCATCCATCCATCCATCCATCCATCCATCATCCATCCATCCACCATCATCCATCCACATCCATCCATCCATCCATCCATCCATCCATCCCATCCATCCATCCATCCATCCATCCATCCATCCCATCATCCATCCATCCATCCTCCATCCATCCATCCATCCATCCATCCATCCATCCATCCATCCATCCTCCATCCATCCTACATCCATCCATCCATCCATCCATCCATCCATCCATCCATCCATCCATCCATCCCTCCATCCCTCCATCCATCCATCCCTCCCTCCCTCCCTCCATCCCCTCCATCCATCCATCCATCCATCCATCCATCCATCCATCATCCATCCATCCATCCAATCCATCCATCCAATCCATCCTCATCCTCCATCCTCATCCATCCATCCATCCTTCCATCCATCCATCCATCCATCCATCCTCCATCCGTCCATCACCATCCATCCATCCATCCATCATCAATACACCCATTCTATTATTCCGCCATCTATCTATTTACTCATGTATCCATCCATCCGCCCACCCATCAATCCACCCATTCTATTATTCCGCCATTTATCTATTTACTCATGTATCCGTCCATCCGCCAACCCATCAATACACCCATTCTATTATTCCGCCATCTATCTATTTACTCATGTATCCATCCATCCGCCCACCCATCAATACACCCATTCTATTATTCCGCCATCTATCTATTTACTCATGTATCCATCCATCCGCCCACCCATCAATACACCCATTCTATTATTCCGCCATCTATCTATTTACTCATGTATCCATCCATCCGCCCACCCATCAATACACCCATTCTATTATTCCGCCATCTATCTATTTACTCATGTATCCATCCATCCGCCCACCCATCAATACACCCATTCTATTATTCCGCCATCTATCTATTTACTCATGTATCCATCCATCCGCCCACCCATCAATACACCCATTCTATTATTCCGCCATCTATCTATTTACTCATGTATCCATCCATCCGCCCACCCATCAATACACCCATTCTATTATTCCGCCATCTATCTATTTACTCATGTATCCATCCATCCGCCCACCCATCAATACACCCATTCTATTATTCCGCCATCTATCTATTTACTCATGTATCCATCCATCCGCCCACCCATCAATACACCCATTCTATTATTCCGCCATCTATCTATTTACTCATGTATCCATCCATCCGCCCACCCATCAATACACCCATTCTATTATTCCGCCATCTATCTATTTACTCAGGTATCCATCCATCCGCCCACCCATCAATACACCCATTCTATTATTCCGCCATCTATCTATTTACTCATGTATCCATCCATCCGCCCACCCATCAATACACCCATTCTAT
>JAWQFJ010024901.1:0-2500 GCA_034096865.1 Theodoxus fluviatilis
AAAAGGACGCACTCGCTGTGAAGGCGGGAAGCCGAGAGAGGTCCGGAGCTCCCTCGATCCTTCCCGCTGCAGTGACCCGGATGAGTCAAAATGGCGGAGACAGTGCGAGTTGGGCTGGTGTTCGGAGAGAACAGTGCCTGTAATGTGCTTCTCAGGGTTCGAGAATGGAAAAGTGTACGTACACGGAAGTATTTGCTGTTCGAGTGTTCATTTGTATATATAGAGGAGTAGGTGTATTGGGTATTTCTGGACATACACTGCCGAAAATTTTTTTATCGCTTGCAGTATACGTACGCTCTATGAAATATGTCCCTTCACCGTATACGTACGCTCTATGAATTATGTCCCTTGAATTGATCGAAATGAATCGAGGCCTCACATTTTCGACAAAAGTGTCTACAGTTGAACCCGGGTTGCTTTTTTTTCGTTGAAAAAGTTCCCGTGCCATTCGATATGACACCATGGTGTGTTCTATGAAGTGAGAAACTGATGTGATATCTGAATCGTCAGTTATTTCGTCTATCGGCAACTTCTTCACCGACTCTGGCGCCAGGACGCAGCCATGTTCTTCGCTTTCGCCTTGCGAGATGATTGGCCGTTTTTCTAGCCGTAGGAGCGTCTCACTCGCCCTCGACTAGCCATTCATGGAGAATCTCGAGGATTGTGGCCCCTAAACGCACCCCTCGATTCATTTTGATCAATTCAAGGGACATAATTCATGTATACGGTGAAGGGACATAATTCATAGAGCGTACGTATACTGCAAGCGATAAAACAAATTTCAGCAGTGTATGGCCAAAAATACACCTACTCCTCTATATATACAAATGAACAATCGAACAGCAAATACTTCCGTGTACGTACACTTTTCCATTCTCGAACCCTGAGAAGCTCATTACAGGCACTGTTCTCTCCGAATACCAGCCCAACTCGCACTGTCTCCGCCATTTTGACTCATCCGAGTCACTGCAACGGGAAGGATCGTGGGAGCTCCTGACCTCCCGCCTTCACGGCGAGTGCGTCCTTATGAGCGAGGAATGTAGGCAACGCCTAGCCCTCGCGATTCTCTCGAGATTTTGGGCCAAACAAACGCGCCCCGTTCCTAGCTGCAGTGGGGCAGCATGGAAACGGAATACTCCCCACGGAGTGGAGATGCTGCTGGTACCATACTGTAACTGTTCTACAGTTATAATTTTAACTCTGATTATAATATAGTTTCATCCAGTTACCAAAAAAAGTACATGTCAAAAATACAACTTGATGAGAACAGTCTTCAATCACACAAAATCACTTTGCATGTTTACTAACATTATACATGTATGATAAAAATACACTTTGTACAGAAGAGCCACCTAAATAAATCGAAAAAAATGTTCCAGACGCATACATCCCAAGTCTGTCAGTCCCTGTTTGTCTGCAGGTGTAAGTCAAGATGTATGGATGGATGGTTGGATGGATGAATGGATGGATGAAAGGATGGATGAATGGATGGATGGATAGATGGATGGATGGATGGATGGATGGATGGATGGATGGATGGATGGATGATGGATGGATGGATGGATGGTGTTTTACGACCTCTCAGCCTTTGTAGGCTATATTATAAGCCATTAAGCACATAAATTACTGGAATAGTTTATTGTAAGCGCAAATGAAGTCACGATGTCCCTATTTATTCGCCACTTGCGAATCGCATAGGTAGACGCGGTGGGTCTATTCTGACCCTCAACCCACAAGGGGAGTCAGTCAAGGAGGGATCAAATGGCCCTATGCTCAGGGGGTAACTTGTACAGCCTTTTGAGACCCAGTAACAATGACTGTATTAAGTCCTTACATTTTACCCTTTTGAACGATGTCTCACATTGCATTAGTGTGTGTCCTTTCTTGACTGGGGTACTTGTGATGCAAATGAAGATGTCAGTATGTTGTATGTTTTGTGAATTGTAGGTGTGTGTCTGCATGCAAATGTGCAAATGTGTGCATGTTGGCAAGTGTGTACATGTTTGTGTGTACATCGTCACAAGGCTGTCAGGATGCCATACACAACTTGAACAAGGGCAGTTTTAGCTTCTAGTAACAATCAGCAATATGTCGGCTAGATCGCTGACCTTCAACACTAACCAGTCTGACCATATTATGTGTGTGTGCATCTTGTGTGCTATCACAATGCTTAACACTAAGAGCAATACTGAATGAGCTTGAAGACTTTGCCAACAGCAACCATCAGCAACACGTCATCAAGACTGCCGATCTTCAGCACCAACTGGTGTGTGTGTGTGTGTGTGTGTGTGTGTGTGTACACACGTGTGTGTGTGTGTGTGTGTGTGTGTGTGTGTGTGTGTGTGTGTGTGTGTGTGTATGTGTGTGTGTGTGTGCGTGTGTAAGGGGACACCAGATTTTTAAAAAATCTATATAAAATTCTATAGACTTTTGGTTATAGAATCCTATAAGAATTCTATAGAATTCTATAGAAATTTCTATAGAATTTCTATAGAATTCT
>JAWQFJ010024901.1:7500-29669 GCA_034096865.1 Theodoxus fluviatilis
GAAAATCTCTAGGCAGCCCATTATCTGATGAAGAGAACTTCCCACATATCAAAACAATCTATGTTCCGATCTTGAGTGTGACGTAGACAACGGCAACAACAAAAACAATAACAAAAACAAAAATAAAAACAACGACGACAACGACGATTATAGTAATGATGGTGGCGACGACGACGACGACGACGACGACAATGATGATGATGATGATGATGATGATGACGATGACAATGACGATGACGATAACGATGACGATGGCGACGACGACAATGGTGGCGGTGACGGTGATGGTGATGGTGTTGGTGATAATGATGACGATGACGGTGGTGGTGGTTGGTAGTGGTGATTGTGGTGGTGGTGGTGATGATGATGATGATGATGATGATGATGATGATGATGATGATGATGATGATGACGATGAGGACGACGACGACGAAGGTGATGATGATGATGACGATGACGATGACGATGGTGATGGTAATGGTGGTGGTGATGATGATGATGATGATGATGATGATGATGATGATGATGATGATGATGATGATGATGCGCATTTTCTGCTTGCAGTATGTCTAGGAGCAATCAAGCATGCAGGTAAGTGAGTCACTGGCGCTCCATTCTACAGACAGTAGCCACGGAGGAGGAATGCATGAGAATGATATGTCTGGCTGTTGGATTCTTACGGTTCCAGCGGCAGATCCTGTGTTTGATTTCCTCCTCCTCCTTTTTCCTCTTTTCTTGCCCTTGTTCACGTTGCCCACATTCTCTCTCGATGCTGCCGTGAGCGAGTATCGACTGAGAATGCTCTATGTAAAGCGGAGACAGCGCTCACACTTCCGTGCGTGGTGTCTGCCCCGCCTGTTTAACTCTTTGTCGATCGGAGCTTGTAAAGAATGGATCGACTGGCCTGATGATTAGAGAGGAGCAAAGTGCAAAGTACAAAGATGGTCTAAATTAGCATGTACGTAGATCACAAGCAGCTGTATGGTAACACATAAACAAATGAAGAAGGTTTTAAACCACCAGTACGACGACCTTCTGACCACATTGGGGGAAAAGGGGGAAAATGATATGATATGGCCATGTGACAACATCTGATGTGCTCTCCAAGACCGTCCTTCAGGGAACAGCGCAGGAGAAAAGGAGACGAGACAGATAGCGAAAGAAATGGGCAGACATCACGAGTGGACAGAGAAAAGCTTTGCCCGAACTCATGTCCCATCCCATGACTGCCATAAATGGAGTCAGTTGGTGACTTGTCTAGCAATGTTGCTCCCTCACGACCCAGGCAGGTTACGCTGCCATTGGCAGAGACAGTGTAATATTGTGTAGTGGAGTTCACAGCTTATTTGTGTACAAGAGTGGTCCGAGTGCTGTGGTATTGTTGCATGGCCGGCGCAGGCTGGAGCTATAGAGAGGCGGGCATCTCTCTACTCCATTAGCAGAACAAAGCCGCTTCCTCTTGTGAAGGGTACATGTTTTATTTTACTAGCACAAGCTTGGAGACCGAGGGGGGACTGCAAGACAGGCACGTCTGCTCCGCTCGACTCCCTCTTTCGGTCTCTCCTATCCAAACACATCTGCTCCCTCAGCATGCAGGGAGCTCCGCTCTATCACAACAACAACACTAATCAAAGTACTACATTCTAATTAAAATCAACAGAACAATGGTGGAATTACAATCAACAGAACAATGGTGGAATTACAATCAACAGAACAATGGTGGAATTAAAATCAACAGAACAATGGTGGAGGCAGTTTATGTGCTGATGGCCTGAGAGCCTGAGACCCGAGGGCTGACCCGGAAAGATAAGGGAGGCTGACCCCATAGCCTGCACAGCTGCACCTCTGGTCAGCGTTGTCTAGACATGGCGAGGGGTCAAAAGCCAGGTCAAAATTCAGCCAGCTGAGGCCAGGAAGACAAGCGTACATGATAAACACAGAGAGAGAGAGAGAGAGAGAGAGAGAGAGAGAGAGAGAGAGAGAGAGAGAGAGAGAGAGAGAGAGAGAGAGAGAGAGAGAGAGAGAGAGAGAGAGTACCCTCCTACATCTGGAAAGGGAGAGCCGGGGTTGGTATACAGGGGAGACCGATTGTGGTGCAATGGGCCCAGTAATCTGCCACTGCAACAAGGGAGAATTTTTCATATGCAGGAAACAACGGCCAGGTGCTACTCCAGCGATGGCTTTACTGGCACCATCAGATATCTTGCTATCGGTCCGTTAATGTATGAACATATTTTGAACATTGTTCTACACCGCTGATGGCGCTATCAGACCGATAAGATATCGTGTTGTCCTGCATACCAGCTCTGTTTACTAAAACTGATCGAGTGGTACGCCATCATTTCGAGACTCTTGAACTTTTGTTTTCTAGGTGCACTGAAGTGCCTGCAGTGTCCCCGCGATGGAGTGGAGGACATCACCCAGTGCAACACCATTACCAAGTGTTTAGACAAAGAGGTAAAGTACGGGTCTGGGTCATTGAGTTAATCAAGCGTTTCTGTGAATTAAATGTGTGGGTGCGTATTAAATGAATAATCTGCTGAAGAGGGTCCATTACTAAATTTTCCTTTCGAAAGCTTTTACATTTGCATTTTCAATTTGGGTCTCAACGACGGCGAAGTGTTGGTATTTGCATTGTTTTCTGTCTCTGTGCCGGTCTGTTTTCTCTGTGTCTCTCTCTGTCTGCATGTCCACGTGTCTGCGCTCATGCGTTAGCTTAAAAGCCTATGAGAGAGAGAGAGAGAGAGAGAGAGAGAGAGAGAGAGAGAGAGAGAGAGAGACAGACAGACAGACAGACAGACAGACAGGCAGACAGACAGACAGAGAAAGAGACAGACAGAGAAAGAGACAGACAGACAGACAGACAGACAGAGAAAGAGACAGACAGAGAAAGAGACAGACAGAGTCAGACAGAGACAGACGGACGAACAGAGAGAGAGAGAGAGAGAGAGAGAGAGAGAGAGAGAGAGAGAGAGAGAGACAGAGACAGAGAGAGAGAGAGACAGACACAGACAGACAGAGAGACAGACAGACAGACAGACAGACAGACAGACAGACAGACAGACAGACAGACAGACAGACAGACAGACAGACAGACAGATCTTCTCTGTGTTTGTGTATGCACTAATGCCTTATCTGTCCTAGTCCATCTTAGAAAATGTTGATAAAGAGAATAATATTCTTACCCAGAGCCGCGACGCCGACAGACCGCTCAGCTGTTGCCTATACGTTGCCATCTCCTTAACCCTCTGCTCTGCTCCTCTTGACCCAGCTCTCTCGAAACTAGTTCATCACCAGGTCCCACTTATAATGAAATCATAGGTACGAGGGTTTTCTCTTATGATGCACGAATTTGTGTCTTGTGAATGACCTAGAGTATTAAAGGGTTACACTACTGGATTTTATGTGATAGAGCAAGGACAGTATCTAACGGGACTACCAGCCTCTGCAGTTTTGAAGCGGTTTATCATTAAGCCTCTCTGTGACCTTGTGATATTCTCGGGAACATTACTTCCTGTTGCGAATGAGGCTAGGAAAGAGAAAACCATGAAATCCTGTGAGAACCAAATAGTGTCTGCAACAGTGGCGCGTTGTTTCGTCAACCTAGCTGGCAAATGATAGGCCGGTGTCAACATGTGTCAAACATGTGACTGTCGTTAACATCTGCTTTCGTCATGTTGATACATGGTGACACCGGCATATTCCTCGCGATCCCTGGGGTAAACAACGCGCTCCAGTTCCACCCGCAAAAATAGCTCGCACAGCAGCAAATCCTTCGCATGTTGGGAAAGATTTCCAACAAAGACACATGATATAGGAGGGTCTATATGAATGAGGTTAGTAAGGGTCGCGGTTTGCGAGAGTTGCTTCCCTCTATTGGAGTAAACGCGAGACAAGATGGAGAAGAGCAAACGTGGAGTGAAGGATGACCGAAGTTATTTTGAAAGCCTTGACGCCGCAGCAAAGCTGAGATACAGCACCAACTTGATGTACATTTGTGGCAACGACCCTTATGAAGTGCCAACTCGATTATGGTCGGCCAGTCCTGACGATTATCCTTCGCTGGATTACATCGCGATTGTGAACTATTTCGTGTTCGGTGTGAGTGCCTACACGACGAAAGAATTTCGATCGCACAAAAGCCTCACGGCCTACAAGAATTTTGTAGATGGATGGGTGAGGGAGATTGCAACATTCACACCAGATGGGTGTGATCACCCTCTATGTGTGTGTGTGTGTGTGTGTGTGTGTGTGTGTGTGTGTGTGTGTGTGTCTGTCTGTCTCTCTCTCTCTCTCTCTCTCTCTCTCTCTCTCTCTCTCTCTCTCTCTCTCTCTCTCTCTCTCTCGGTAATCTATTCATTAAAAAGATCTTAGATGTGTCATTAGAAATGGATCTTCTGTCTTTTTTACTGAACATACGTGTTCAAAGAATAGACGACATACATTATCTTGATTGAGTTATCACATGCACATTTGCTCATGTTTCCTGTATCTATTATGACCACACTCTTCATACATTCACAAAAACTAGGCTAAAAGTGAGCTTTCTTATAACACTTTCAGACAAACCAGCACTGCCCAACATGCTAATTTCATGTAGGCATCTTTGAGCTTGCCTGTGTTGTCATTTTTTTTCACTGTTCATGTTTTACAAACATAGCTAAAAAATAATTACTAAAATTATTACACAAATTCACAAAATGCTCCGTCATTGTTTATTTTAGACTCCGACTAACAAGAAAAACTGTTAGTAAGTAAAATTAATACATAGCTTCAGATTAAGAATGTAATAATACAAAAAAACAAATCTAACACCATTTAAATATTTTGGGATTTGACGCACACAAAATTCTATCCGATTTATGATTGGCAGATTACAGTAATAAAAAACTGAGAAGGTCAAAAATAATTCATTACTTCAGTAGACAATGATAAACATAGTAAGTAATAATATGAAAACCATAACTATTTGTATTTTCACAACTGCCATTAGGTTCTGTGGACTCAAAACATATAATAATCCTTATCTTAACCTCCCATCAGACATAAGATAAAAAGCCATTCCCATCATTGCTAAAATTATTGATCTAATATCAGTGCTTCATACAATCATACATATATGTAACTGAGTTTGACTGTTGCAATGCACTATACACATTAAAGCGTTGACTGTACAAGCAAGAGAGGGAGAAGCAGACATAATTGTACTGATGTCTTATATCCGAAGATGACCTCGAGGCTTAAGTGTCGCATGGAAACTTCCCGCTCTCTCTCTCTCTCTCTCTCTCTCTCTCTCTCTCTCTCTCTCTCTCTCACACACACACACACACACACACACACACACACACACACGAAACCGCTTTTTCGCACAATCGCACGCACACGCACAGTCGAACGCTCACGGAATGCATACAGACGAACGCACTGAGTTGGGGCTTTCCCTTTCATTTTATGACAGCAGGGATGGAGAACAATCTCCTAGATGTACTGGCATTGCTACAATTTCGTACACAGCACGGGCGTACCATTTTCCACACCTCACACGATGTCAGATAGGTCGTGAAATGATGCAGAAATGGCTACGAAGCAGTCTCGTGTTCACTCCATTCAAGGGAAGTCACTCGCGCGCCAAATACGTCATCCTTACTAACCTCATAGTAAACAAGAGAGACAACCCCGTGATGACTTCAGTCGACAGTTTGCACAGTCGACTTTTTTGCACGCTACAGCCAACCCATAATTCCCGTCTTCATTTTGACAAGCTTACTGCTCTTTCCTGGGTGTGAAATGGTCAATGTGCATTGCTCAATCTATCTTCATCGCTGTAGTAGCATTGAAAATATTTTACAAAACTCTCACGAGCAACTAGCCAGGAGATATTCCGTACATACAACAGCTTAACTAAGGTGAGACTGGCTCTTTCAGACTCATCGTGGAACAGACCACATCATGCATATCACCAAGTGCAACTTGGAAGACGCGTATATCTGCCACGCAACCATCGGCTGCAGAAATTGAGGCCGATTATTTTCCCTAAAAAAAGGACGACTGTCACAAGCAGGTATAAGATGATTAATCTTCAGGTTTTGGATCGTTTTCTGTCTAGGGGTAAACTGCACCTACCTACTTGGAACCTTCCATTCTCATTCAAACAAGGATGAAATAAGTCTGTAAATGAGAGATGGGAATACAGAAATCAAAATTCAAAGTTCTTTAATCATGGGTAAGTCAAATGCTTAAGTGAGAAATTGCTGATACAATAAACAATGAATTAGATTAGCATGATAAGCAAAATAAATCATTCCCCAAAAATATAACCAAACTAGGATGTCTGCCAGACCAATATGATACTTTAACTGAGCTTCGACGTTTTCAGCCAATCAGAGGCGAGCGTGCCCGCGCGGGCACGAGAGCGGAGCACAAACTGGAGGGAGAGGGGGTTTTGGATATCCATTGAGGAATTCACTTTCACAACCAATGAAAATGAGCTGCCCTACATGGGAGTGGGCAGGAGGTATTCTTTGCCCAGTAGATGAAGCAGGGTCCTGAGATTTGAACTTGGGCTGGCTGTGGTGGAGAGAGCTCAGGGGATGAACGTAGATGAAGATTCGTAGCTCGGCCCTCAGTGTAGATTATTAGCAGATGACACCGCTATGTCTGTCGTGACAGGCGGCGGGACGGCTGTGAGCATATGGGGAATGTCGGCGCAATGACGGAGGCAGTCTCCGCTCTATAGCAGGGTTTTTCTAGACCAGCGGAGAGCTTCTGAAGTCATTTTCCCAGGGCAGGGCGACGGTGGCGCATTTTCTGTAGGGGGAAAAACTTGCAAAGGAGAATCCTGTAAACTTGAGGCTGAGGTTTTCCTCCAGGCGAGAGCGAGTGCAAAATTCCATTCAGCACGCTGGCGATGCGGCGTTACACGTGGAAAACGGCCGGGCATTTCTCTGGAACTTTCTGTAGCCGAAACTTCATCCTTTTCACAGCTCGCACCACAGGCGATCATACCTACAGGGCACCCCTTACCATCATAGTCTGTTCCTGTGAAAAACTCGAATGGGCGCCCCGTATCTCTATGCAACACGGGTTAAATATGACAGCCAAAACCTTCTCGCTGTTTTCGTCCAATCACATCATTAGAGATGGTCTTGAGTCGCGTTTTCCTCCAACTGACCAATCACTTGTCCGTCTAGCCAGTCATTTCTCATTGATCAGTTAATCGAGCCACCTCATTTGTCCGCCCTCTGAAAAGTTCACTGGGGATTGGTTAACGGTTAAACACAAACCGAGATGTGCTCGATCTCAGATTAAACGTTCTATTAAGTCAATCTCACTGTAGGAAGGAAAACAAGGTTCACTATCCGGTTTCCCTTCTAAGTTTCCACACACATAGCACACTTCCTGCAATTAATATTGGTCTGGCAGAAATATCTAGGCTACACAATGGTCTGGCAGACGATACCAATCCCACTGCATAAAACAACAGCAACCAACACCAAAGGGGAAATATGCGTTTCTTAACAACGACCAACATCCTAAGCAACAATATCGCACACGTGGATAATACATTCATGGATATATTTGAATCGAATGTACAACACCATCACTGTGTGCATCTAACAGATAATGCTTGTCGTGGAACATACAATACCTTCGCAACCTTTCCAAGTGTGACGAGATCACCCCCACCCCACCTCCACCCTTTGTACTGACTAACCTGTGGTACGTAAATTAGTGTGGCCGCCAACCAGGTAAAAAATAGTAACGTTAAAGTGTGTTGTGGCTCGCCAGACATAGTTTCCACTGTGTGTTCATGGATTGATTAAAGAATTGGCCCACCGTGTCTCTCTACATGGTGCATAAGAGGCAAGTGACTAAAGACACCGTAACTTGCTTTATGTTTACTCTGAACTGTTTTGGTGATTTTTGTGCTTAATGGCCTTGCATAGCCTAAAGAGGTTGCTGGGCCGTAAGATACCATCCATCTATCCAATCATTGCAAACTTGGTGCACGCTTGTTGCTGGGCGGAACGGAAACGTGTGATTGGCCTCATTTTCTCACGTGACTGAAGAAATATTGCTATGCACATAAAAACCCCAACCGCAAGAGACAAGGGGCGCGAAATACTACCAACCACGGGAGACCATCTAGCCGTCCAGTGCAAGCTCTTCTCTGCGCCACGCTGTCCAAAATTACAAGCGCCTCTCCATTCTTCCCTGCAGTTTGAAGCCAGTGTCCGACATTGCAAGCGTTTTGCAAGCGTTACATTTGCCTCGGGGTTGGGTCGGGTTGCAGGCCTGCCGTTGTCCAAGACTGCGAGGCATACTGTCTGCATCCGCCCTAACCAGTTTAAAGCCAGCGTCCAAAATTACAAGCATCTCTCTACGTCTGCCCCAGGGTCGGGTCGAGTTACAAGCCTGCCATCGTCCGAGACTGTGGGACGTACTGTCCGCATCAGCCCTAACCAGACTGAAGCCAGCGTCCAAAAGAACAAGCGTTTCTCCTCCCCACAAGTGCAAGCTTCTGCCTCCAGGGTCAAGTTAGGTCATCGCACTTGCCTGTGTCTGAAGCTGCGAGGGGCCTCTCTCGTCTGCACTTTGTCATAGTGAACCTCACGTTTTGTCGCTTGTGCCCCCGTTGACCCACTGTTCCTCATTCTCCCACCCCCTCTCTCCCTCACCTGCATTTCCAAAGCCACTGCTACAGTCGTCCCGAAGGTAGGGGCCTTTGTGTAGGCAAGTTCAACATGAACACAAATCTGCCACCTCGCTCTAGGATTACCACGTGTTCATGTCAGACATCCTATGATTCAGTTAAGTACAATTTTGATTGGTTGGCGAGCCACAACTATTTACTCCATTATCAAAGATTAAATTGAATTATTGCTTATAAATTACCCTCACTAACATTTAATTATCCTTGTTTATTGTTGCTAGACGAAATTAAAGTGATTTGATTTTGACCTTTGTCCTCACCAACTTTCTGCCATGTTTCATCTTTGTTAGAACGAATGTGTGAGGTAGTGTTACTTGTTTGACTGTGTGAGTGCATATTCCCCAGACCATTACTCAGAAATGAGTCAAGTCGAGCTTTGTAACACTATGCAACACCAGTTGGTACACCAGCCTGCTCTCTATATTGTTGTCGGAATGGGGATCGGACCGCACCATGTTAGTGTGAGACTGAGGATATCCACCACGACAAAAAAACAACTTTAGGGAACGAATCAGTGAACTGCATATTTACCAATCTATGAAACGATCATTTGGAAGATCACTAACAAGCTTAAATGTTTATCAAGGTGCAAACACAAGATTCTGAGCACTCGTCAGTCATTTCACACCGGCGACGGCACGTAGATAGCATTTGCTTTGGTATGAAACCTTTAAATCTGAGAGTATTGTGTCGCCTTATTGTTTGGTGGAGTCAACGCCGAGTTCGCTCCCTTGTTTTGAGCACGGTTTACAGCTGTTTAAATTTGAGCAAGTCTTTTATGATTTTATGAAGTTTAGATTCCCATGGACACCAAAGTCAAGATTCGATACACAGAGCTCGATACTTTATTCTGGGTCCACTTTCGACCATTTCAAGTCGACCTGTGCGCTCTATACCAGAGGCACAACAAGTGAAGTCATTTGTCATTCTGTCGACATGACGTTCTTCGTGCGACTACACAAGCTTTGTCACGCTGGTCTTGTGATGTGCGCTGGTGGTACAAAACATGGAACGCAAAACGAATATAGAAATTCAGTTTTTAAAAAACCACTTTATCGCCGGTGTGCATGCACGAGAGAGAAGCTCCCACCTGCACCAGCGCCCTCTGCTGGCAGCCAGGACTACCTGGGGCCACCTGGGATCGAGCTGCTGGAGCAGGCCTCTACAGTTCTACAACCGCGGCTTCCTTTTACGGCTGATCACGTAGCCAGCCATATTACCATTATATCTAATCACATAGCCAGCCATTTTACCGTTATGGCTAATCCCATAGCCAGCCATATTACCGTTATGGCTAATCACATAGCCACCCATTTTACCATTAAGGATAATCCCATAGCCACCCATTTTACCGTTACGGCTGATCACGTAGCCAGCCATTTTACCGTTACGGCTGATCACGTAGCCAGCCATTTTACCGTTATGGCTAATCCCATAGCCGGCCATTTTACCATTATGGCTAATCCCATAGCCAGCCATTTTACCGTTACGGCTGATCACGTAGCCAGCCATTTTACCGTTATGGCTAATCCCATAGCCAGCCATTTTACCGTTACGGCTGATCACGTAGCCAGCCATTTTACCGTTATGGCTGATCACGTAGCCAGCCATTTTACCGTTACGGCTGATCACGTAGCCAGCCATTTTACCGTTACGGCTGATCATGTAGCCAGCCATTTACCGTTATGGCTGATCACGTAGCCAGCCATTTTACCGTTATGGCTGATCACGTAGCCACCCATTTTACCGTTATGGCTGATCACGTAGCCAGCCATTTTACCGTTATGGCTAATCCCATAGCCAGCCGTTTTACCGTTATGGCTAATCCCATAGCCAGCCATTTTACCGTTATGGCTAATTCCATAGCCAGCCAATTTACCGTTATGGCTAATCCCATAGCCAGCCGTTTTACCGTTATGGCTAATTCCATAGCCAGCCGTTTTACCGTTATGGCTAATACCACAGCCAGCCATTTTACCGTTATGGCTAATCCTATAGCCAGCCGTTTTACCGTTATGGCTAATCCCATAGCCAGCCATTTTACCGTTATGGCTAATTCCATAGCCAGCCGTTTTACCGTTATGGCTAATCCCATAGCCAGCCATTTTACCGTTATGGCTAATCACATACCAAGCCATTTTACCATTATGGCTAATCACATAGCCAGCCATATTACCATTATGGCTAATCACATAGCCAGCCATATTACCATTATGGCTAATCACATTGCTAGCTATGTTACCATTATGGCTAATCACATAGCCAGCCATATTATCATTATGGCTGATCACGTAGCCACCCATTTTACCGTTTTGGCTGATCACGTAGCCAGCCATTTTACCGTTATGGCTAATCCCATAGCCAGCCATTTTACCGTTATGGCTAATCCCATAGCCAGCCGTTTTACCATTATGGCGAATCTCATAGCCAGCTATTTTACCGTTATGGAAAATCCCAAAGCCAACCATAGTATCCCTAAGGCTATTCACATATCCATTTTACAGATGATGATGATAATGGTGGTGGTGGTGATGGTGATGGTGATGGTGATGGTGATGGTGATGGTGATGATGATGATGATGATGATGATGATGATGATGATGATGATGATGATGATGATGGCCTGTAGGTAGAGACAGACATGTCACCATTTACGTCAGATTACCCTGTCTAGCGCTGCTGTGAACACTGAACCTTGCTGCTTGCCTGCACAGGAGTGCTACACGGAGGTGCGGATTGTGGGGGACAGTGCGAGGTATAAGGCAGGCTGCGGCTACAGAGGGGTAAGTACAGGCCAGGAGCAGATGTGTATGTGACAGTGCACCACATAAGCAACTGCATCATTCTCTCCACCCATTGTAGGAGTATTTCCTCTACTTTAAAATGATGATAATCATTTTTCGATCGGACGCACGCTAGCTGGCTGAGTGTGCGTGCATGCTTGCGTGCGTGCGTGCGTGCGTGTGTGTGTGTGTGTGTGTGCGTGCTTGTGTTTGTGTGTGTTAATGTGTGTGTGTTTGTGTATGTGTGTGTGTGTATGTTACTCCGTGTTCGTGTGTGTGTATGTGTGTGTGTGTGTGTGTGTGTGTGTGTGTGTGTGTGTGTTCGTGTGTGTGTGCGTATTCGTGTGTGTGTGTGTGTGTATTTATGTGTGTGTGCGTTTGTGTTTGTGTGTGTGTGTGTGCGTGTGTGTGTGTGTGTGTGTATGTATGAATGTGTGTTTGTGTGTGTATGTGTGTGTGTTTGTGTTTGTGTGTGTGTGTGTATGTTAATGTGTGTGTATTTGTGTGTGTGTGTGTATTTGTGTCTGTGTATATGTGTGTGTGTGCGCGCGCGTGTGTATGTGTGTGTGCTTGTGTGTTTGTGCGATTGTGTGTGATTGTGTGTGTGTGTGTGTGTGCGTGCGCGCGTGCGTGCGTGTGTGTGTGTATGTGTGTTTTTATGTTTGTGTATATGTGCGCGTGTGTGTTTGTGTGTGTGTTTGTATGTGTGTATGTGTGTGTGAATTTGTTTGTGTGTGTGTGTGTGTGTGCACGCGCGCGCGTGTGCGTGTATGCTTATGTGTGTATGTGTATATGTGTGTGTATGTGTGCATTTTTGCTTATGTATGTTTGTATGTGTATATGTGTGTATGCTTACGCGTGTGTGCATGTGTGTGCGTGTGGTTACATGTACCTCCAGGACCCAGATATCGTTTAGTCATGGAATACCACACATGAAAAAAGCACAACAATTTCCATCACTTTTCGATGAGTGTTAGGAAGAAATGAAGGCATTGCCGATCATTGCAGATGGCTGTTTTGAAGGCCTTATGGTCAGATTCACGACAACGCGATTTGGGGCACTTCCACCTACGGGGCATTTCCACCTTTCGGGGCATTTCCACCTTTTCGGAGAATTTCCACCTTTCGGGGCATTTCCACCTTTCGGGGGCATTTCCACCTTTCGGGGCAGCCCCCCCCCCCCCCCCCCCCCTCCCCCCCCCCCTCTCACAGTCAGAAGGACAACTCCCGTATAATGTGCTTCAGCCGTCTCTTTAGCCTTCCAAAAGGGATAGTGGCACTGGCCCTTTCATCCTCTTTCATTCCTCAGTCGTTGTTATACAATGAATGACAGCCATCCATGCTAGCAAAAAGTTAATATTGAAACATGCATGAAATAAGTGCCCTTTGTACTTTTTTGTGACACAAATTTGACATGTGACTCCACTCTCATTCTGTTTTGTACTAATTAATAGGTCCGCATTACGTTGTCTATGTGAATCTTTTATTAAAATGATTTGCAATAGTTTTAGTCTGACGGTATGGAATTTTCCCTATGTTCATGCTGAAAGATTAAGATTAAAATTATGTTAAACGTGTTCTACTCAAAATACCAACGTTTTCCCAAAAGTTGTGTGTATATTATTATTCCTTTGTTCTACAAATGCATGTTCGCTTTTTATGCTGTGTCATTCATTTGTGTTTGACGGTCATCATAGTGAATTTGGGGGTGGAATTGTCCCAGGTCCCCCGACACTGAGGATAGAGATGCCCCCATTGATACTTTTTTTTTGCAAAGTGCGCACATTTTTATAAGTTCCATGTACGAATCATCGCCCAGCGAAATGACCAATTCTCAACCGCTAGCAACGAGACAGAAAGATGAAAATGACGCCATCAAAAGTTCGATAAAGGGAAAACAGTGGCTTTCCGATGATGGGTGTGAAAAACTGAGCAGTAGAGCAGCAGGGCACGCCCTGCTAAAATTAACTTGCCGACATGAGTCTCCTGGAAGCGAGTCCCGTGTCCCCTGGTGCGCTCAGCACAGCAACGCAACGCAACGCAGAGCGTGTAGATGGCGGCTTTGATTCAACGTGTTGTCTGCTCATCTGTTATTTACTGTAGTATCGCCCAACTTAGACGGCGTAGACTTCGCAGCCTGGGACAAATACGTAGGGTGAACAGTGTCAGAATCCCAAAGAATGTCCTATATGACGACCTAGGCCAGTCAGGAGAACAGCTGCTTATCCACAGCAGAGACACGTGAAGATTTTCAAACGGAACCTACAGGTGCTTGGCAACAGTATCCCCTACTGAGAGGACATTGCCAGGGACCGCACCATGTGGAGAGGTGAGCTCCACAGCAGACTGAGGGAGGGAGAGGTGAGCTCCAGAGCAGACTGAGGGAGGGAGAGGTGAGCTCCACAGCAGACTGAGGGAGGGAGAGGTGAGCTAAACAGCAGACTGAGGGAGGGAGAGGTGAGCTTCAGAGCAGACTGAGGGAGAAAGAGGTGAGCTCCAGAGCAGACTGAGGGAGAAAGAGGTGAGCTCCGCAGCAGACTGAGGGAAAAAGAGGTGAGCTCCAGAGCAGAATAAGAGAGGGAAAGGGGAGCTCCACAGCAGAATAAGAGAGGGAGAGGTGAGCTCCAGAGCAGATTGAGGGAGGGAGAGGTGAGCTCCAGAGCAGACTGAGGGAGGGAGAAGTGAGCTCCAGAGCAGACTGAGGAAGAGAGAGGTGAGCTCCAGAGCAGACTGAGGGAGGGAGAAGTGAGCTCCAGAGCAGACTGAGGAAGAGAGAGGTGAGCTTCAGAGAAGATTGAGGGAGGGAGAGGTGAGCTCCACAACAGACTGAGGGAGGGAGAGGTGATCTCCAGAGCTGACTGAGGGAGAAAGAAGTGAGCTCCAGAGCAGACTGAGGGAAAAAGAGGGGAGCTCCACAGCAGAATAAGAGAGGGAGAGGTGAGCTCCAGAGCAGACTGAGGGAGAAAGAGGTGAGCTCCAGAGCAGACTGCGGGAGGGAGAGATGAGACTCTGGACGCTGGAGGAAGAGAGACACACTCGATAGAAGGACAGGATGCACGAAGATGGCACAGCACCTGAAAGCGCCACTGCTGTGCGGTGGACTGCCACTCCAGGGTTGTCTACAGAGTCACAGCAGGGCGCGCTGCCAGACGCCCACTCCAGGACCAGGATCCGTGGATGGACGCGACTGTCGGAGGCGCACGAGGCGAGATGCTGTTCTGAGTGCAGTAGGAAACACGCAAATACTGTAAACATGTACGTCATTTCAGCAGACTCCTCTTAGCGAGAGCATGGGACCAAGTTTGTGAAAATTTGGTATGTTGATCAGAGTCATTTCTGCGTTCTGAACCAGGGAATGCACGTTTTCCAAGTTGTCGGAATCTCTGAGAACGTCACTGCGTCTTCCTTTCTGTAAATGCTTTCATTGGAAAAGTGGTACCTGGTATGGGAATTTTCATTTGGCGAAACACGCACTTGCTTGTGATGGTATATTTCTGTCTTCACATTATTTTGAACCATTGCGTGAGCCTTAGAGCGAGTGGACGACTGAGAAGGAGCAGTTGACAATGGTAGTGGAAGTAGATACTTTGTGAGTTCAGCTGGTCATTTTCTGTGAGTCTTGTCTTTGTGAGAAAACGTTTTTTTTAAATAGAAAATGTTAAGATCGTGCTTCCAGTAATAGCAACCGAAAGACAACTAAACTAGATAGATAATGTTCCCGCAGCACACCTCCCCTCCCGTCGCTCCCCTCCTCCCCTTTCTCCACCACGGCTCGTATGCACGTCAGAAGCGGTTAGCATAAACGCGTTTAGAGCTTAAACGCGGTTAGCTACCCGGCCCTAACCGCGTATAAGCCCTAACCGGATTTGGTATGCACGACGCGCTAAACGGAGACGTATTGCTAAACGCCAAATAAACGGTAAGTTATTTATAGATACTGGGAAAACCGGTTACTCTGTGAGCTTCCGGTTGTGCTTTCGGTGCTAAGTGTGGAAGATTCTGAAATATTCAAGATGACTGAGAAAATCAAACTTCACTGCAGATGAAGTTCGGATTCTAGTGGAGGAACTGCAAGTGGAGCACATAACTCTGTTTAGCAGCCACAGCGCCACAGTGACGAAGACAGTGAAGAGGGAGATTTGGGAAAGGATCAGCACAAAGGTCAACGCTTGCAGGGTGGCAGTTCGAACTGCAAATGACTTGAAAGAGAAGTGAAGAGCCTTGAAAGGCGCTGCATTAAACAGAAAGAGGGACTAGAGGAAGACGGGAGGGGGGCCGGCTCCAGCACCAGCAGTACCGTACGAGGACGCCATCCTCTACATCATTGGGGAAAGGTCCAACTTGATCTGTGGTGAGTTACTGTTTTGTATCGTTATCATTCCACATGAATTAAAATATGCATTTCACTGCTCCATTCTGTAAACTTTCACATTATGATTTCATCCCCCAACCCCACCCTACATCCCCACCCCCCATTCCCACCCCCCTTCCCCATCCCCCATCTCCACCCCCATCAACCTCATTCCCACCCCCCATCCCCACCCCCCATCCTCACCCCCCATCCCCACTTACTATCCCCACCCACTATCCCCACATCCCCATACCCACTCCCATCCCATCCCATTCCTCCTCCCATCCCCTCCCCCCTACCCTCCATCCCATCCCCACCCTCCATCCCCACCCCCCATCCTAACCCACCATCCCCAACCACCATCCCCACCCTCCATCCCCACCCCCCATCCTCACCCCCCATCCCCATCCCCACCCCTCCATCCCACCCACCCCTTCCCCACCCTCCATCCCCACCCCCATCCCCATCCACCCCCATCCCCACCCCCATCCCCATCCACCCCTCATCCCCACCCCTCACCCTCAACCCCACCCCCCAACTCCACCCCTCATCCCCACCCCCCCACCTCTCCACCCCCCATCCCCACCCCCATCCCCACCCCCATCCCCATCGCTCCATCCCACCCTCATCCACCACCCCATCCACCCTCCATCCCCACCCACCCCATCCGACCCCATCCCACCCCATCCCACCCCCATCCCACCCCTCATCCCCCACCCCATCCCCACCCTCCATCCCACCCACCCATCCCCACCCCCATCCCCACCCCCATCATCCCACCCCCCATCCCCAACCCCTCCATGCTCCCCCACTCTCCCATCTATCACTCGCCCATCCTCACCGGTACCAGAAAATCATGTTTCTCTGGCAGAGACGCCGACTCCGTCGTAGCTCGGAAAAACAAAACGAGCGCACGCCATATTACACGTTCCGTTAAGCCCCTCTATTGGAATTCTCGGAGCGACATGCTGATAAACTTTATACGCCACGAAAATTCGCTATAGGACTAGGCCTAACCCACAATTGGACGTGCATACGAAGGTTCCGCCATATCCCCCCCGTAATAGAGGGATAAACGCGAATTAGCTCCACTAAACAGGACCGACGTGCCATACGGGCCCATGGCCGCTAAGCGACCTGGGTAAGTAACAATCTTCAAGCTTGTGATATGAAGAGGTTGGACATACAACGGAGCGCAACCTCGCTGCCCATGGCGCTCAACCGTAAGTAGTGCAACCACACTGTACCACGCCCAAGCCCGCACGCCTGCCTGCGTTAGAAGCGAGGAAGCTTCCCGCTCAGCGGAAAAGGAGGAAGAAGCGTTCTTAGCCACAACATATGCCTTTCATGTAGCGCTGACACGGAAAGCCTTTTACAACAAGAAGGACTTTTAAAGAAACCTGCTCCAAGAAAGCCTTTATCAACCGAGCGGAGGGAAGTAGAATTTTCGATTGTTTAAGAATTGAAGTTGCTCAGTCAGTCAGTAAGAATGTATTTGACGCGAAGTAAGGCATTTAGAGTAAAAGAAGAGCCAGCGAAGGTCCAACAGCCGAAATAGGATAAAGTAGTAAGTTAACTGACAATATGTGCCGAGGTGTAGGTGTGAAACTCTATGTGTGTGATGGCGTGAGGTGCGCGGCGCTGCGCACCTGGTGTGTGGTTGTTCACGCAAATGGTGTGTTCCATCGGAAACGAGAATCCAGCTGTGCGACGCTTGGCTAGCAATGTTTTTCTCTTTTATCCTTTTCCTATTGACCAATTAATTTTTTTTTTTCTCTATTTTCTGCTCTGTGTTTGTGCTTTGTGTGTGTAGTAGTGTGTGTGTGTATATCATATTTATAGTGCCGTTGTGTGTATGCCCGCGCCCGCCACCCGCGTATGCTGTACGTTACAGGGCAGCTGGGATCTAAAGGTCACCTTACGATGTTACAATGGGTGCTGCCTCTTCTATCTTCAGTATGCGAGTTTGAGCTGTGCGGATGGCTCAGCGTGTGGTTCGGCTTGATGGCGTGATGCTGCATATGTGATTCAGGTGATTGCTTCTGATCCTGCCCGCTAAAATACTATCGTCCCACAGGGGCTCGGTCTGGGTCCTCTGCTGTTTCGATGTACCACCCAACCACTTCCCAAAGTAATTACAGCATTTATTATCTCACAGTGAATTTGCTGAAGACACGCAACCTTTACAACTCACTCATCCCAGTCAAATCCAACTTTTTCTCTCTGCAATGTGAACTTTGTATTTCTGATGTGAAACAGTGGGCTGACAAGAACAAACTCTAAACTTAATGATCAAAGATCCCGAAGCTCTCTGGTTGCGGTTAGGGGGAATTTGATCAGGCACTGAAAAACTAACCATAGGCTCAGAGTGAGATACAATTCTCAAAGTCTGTTGGAGAAACCTTAGGTGTCCATGTTCGATGATGATCTTCTCTATGAGGAGTTCATGTGAACAAAGTTTGCCAGTTAGTCTATACTACGAGTTTAAGGAAAGATTAGCACTATTCGTCACTATCTTTCACAAAAAGCCACTCAAACCCCTGTCACCTTCCCTTGTTTGTCCGTCTTGATTATGGAAATTCTTTCTTGCCGGCATTCCTGGACACTCTGCTCAACACAAACTGCAAAAAGTCCAAAACGACTGCTGTTTAGATTACGTTTTTTAGACGTCCACCAAGAGAACTCCCACATCCCAAACTCCTTCGTGCACTGCATTGGCTCCCCGTCGCTCAAGAGAATTGAGTATAAGCTAGCCACTATCGTGTTGTCACGACTCTCTTTCAATCAAACTGCACAACACGCACTCAAAGAAATTCCTCACTGTCCTACACCCCGCCTAGAAATAACCCTGTCAGCTGTCCAGACACTCTAAAACGTTAATATGTCCCCCGTCGCTAAAAGAAAACCCGAAGCGTACAGCGAGCTTATCTTCTTATCTCGGCCCGCTGTACAACGTGGAATAGGCCTACCCTTTCAAAATCCGCAGCTCACCTTTCTGGATATACTCACCCCTATGCTCCCAGTTCCAAAACCTGTCCCACTCAAGGTACCCACCTGCCTCCGTCAGTCTGTCCTAACGGCAGCCGATGGGAAGTGCGTCACAAAGGCGCCTACTTTTAATGGTTATCGTGTTGTCTTTGTGTATGCCTCATAGGCCTTAAGTCGTGTTACGAAATAGTTGTGTGCTATATGTTGTAACTATTTTTTTTGTTTTAACTCTGGGACAGTGATGCACGACGAGGGTTGGAATATGCTTCGGTATGAATATGGGAGTACTTTTATACATTGTAATATCGCATAATAAGAGCCTTGCCTATAGGCACCGAAGTTATAGGGCCGCCTATAAAGTAGTCTGTTATTAGTATATATTATTATTATTATTTAATATTCTTCTCTTTAACTCGATAACGTTATTATAAGATACTGCACGATGCGCAATACCGCTGCGTACATTCTGTTATAGCGACTGTGTGTGTATCGTTATCTAGCCGCCCTCCTGGTATGTAATGCATATGACTGTATGGTGTATTATGAGTGTCCTCTTCTTCTGTGTGTCTTTAGTAATACAGTATATCAAAACAATATTTGCTATTCTAATATATATTGAATCTTGCTACGGCTGCTTTTCCACGTTACATTCAAATGAAACTTATGATGTTCGCCAACAGATTAATGTACACTTGGAATATGTCTTATTGTCCTGCGGAGACTGACCAGCCAGGGTAGGTTGCGAGATGTCAATGAAATATCACGATATCAGTGTGAACTGTGAGTCGGCCACCTTGATGTGTAGTGTGTGTGTATGTTCATATGTGTGTATTGAGTCGATGCCTGCAGTGCATATGTGCTCGTATCTGTGTGGGCTGTGCGCGTGCGTGCGTGTGTGTGTTGTAAAGTGCCCGCGAAACCAGAGAAGACATCGTAAGATGCTCTAGCTTCATTACATTGTATTCCTCATCGAACCAAGGCAGTAATGCTTGTAATGCGTAATGTGGATTCGGCGCGCGTTGCTTTGAAATGCAACGACGTTTTCAGCAGTCCGCTGGCAAGAGAGCCTAGTGACTCCCATTCTCATGTGCTTCTAGAGAAGCCTTCTAGCGGAATAAAGGGTCCGGATGAAGGTACGATTAAGATCACTCCACTCAAACCTTCTCTTTGATGTCCACACCGACGGCTTGGGTAACTACACTGTAGTTACGTCGCCGCCGCCAAAATTAAAGACCACATAAATCATTTCTCTCTCAAAACAAAACGCAAAAATCTGACCAATTCAAATAATGAGTTAATTCAACATAATTAAGCCAAATTGATTTATGCCAAAAATTCATTGACAAATACAAAACTCCATTAGCTTAGCATACTTGGTCAGAAGCACCACACCACCCTCTGAAAGTTTTAGCAAGATAGTACAGTCAGTTTGATGCATAGTTCAATAACTGGTAGTCGAGCCACCATTTGACTGACCAAAACCATCCATCACTCCCGTTAAGCCTCCATACGAGCGGACAAGCGTTCTGCAGCATAAGTCTGTGGGACTGGCTGGCCCACTCCATGCTGCAGGAACATGCGAAAGAGCCTGAGACAGCATCTGAGCGCGTATGGGTAGGTGATTATGCCTTCCAATTGCGGTCAGTCACCCCAGAATAGCCCCACAAGTGTTTCAATGTGACCCCCAAGATCTGATAATTCGTGCTGGCAAGTACCATGACGGCACCAACCTGCATGACGTTGCCAGAAAGTCCACTCAACCACCACAGCCACGCCCTGGGATGCTGGACATGCGCACGCTTGTCGTACCTGTAAAACAGGAGCCCAGCTTCCATGCACCCGCCAGCAGTTGGGGGACGATGATACTGGCCCTGACAATCTCATCTCTGTACTGATGTCGGTGAGCGTTGCCTCAGGATGGAGGTACAGAGGAGTCCTGCCCATGGGACGCCAACGTGATGAAAGCCTGCCCCCCAAATACATCACAAAGCCCTCTCCATAATGGTTGGTAGACTCTTTGGAACGCAAGCCGCCATCGATGAATCGCTCGACTCACACGTCGCCCACACGCGCCTCCGACAGCGGGATGGTATCACTGTTACGACACGGCTAAACCGATATTCATGGCGTAATACAGGATGTGTTACAACTCTAGCTGACTGAGCCAGCGACTGGTCGGATGCGGCCAGAACCCATCCGAGCTCGGCGTAAGATCTGTGGTGTAAGCGTTGCTTTCGGATGGCAGGGACCAGTGAGCTGGGCAAGTCCACCTCTGTGCAGGCGTATAGCCTACGACTGCCGACTAGTCACAGCGGAGATGGAGTAACGATTGGATGGCCGACTCAGAGTGACTCCCCAGAGGAGATCTGGACTAGCGATTGTCCCTATTTAGGTCAACGCCCCACACGCCTAAAAAAAGTTGAAGGATAACGGTCTCATCGCGCCGGCCACACTCGTTGACTCGTGAGCCGTCAGCGAGCCGGGGCCGTCATCAGCACTTTACCGGTGGCCTTTCTGAAGCGTTCGCTGCCAGACGTTGGATGGACCTCAAGTGGCCTCACTCCAAGACCGCTCTGGGACTTCGAACTTCTTGGCCCGGTGATTCCATCCTGAAGCCACCCCATTGCTCGCCACGATCAAGCTTTGCACAGCTCGTATGATCTTGCGATGCCATATCGGATTATTGGAGCCCATTGTGCAGCCCCCGCGCCCTTAAATACCCCGTGGCTTTGCTAAACTTATTAGCCCTGGAACAATGGTCCACCTAGGGACATAGACTTGTCACGTGCAAATCAGAAACCTGCAGCAGACATTGCTTCTTCAGCGAAACTCGACTAGAACTTTGCTAAAATTCTCGTGAATTTGCTAAAAAGTTTTCGGCTCGCTGACAACACATTTTCTCAACGACAATGCCTGCCTAACAGTGTTTGGGCACTAGCCCAGAGCAATTATATAAAGTTGACAGCGTAGCTCACCTTATGCGTCCATATTCAGCGTCGTTGTATCAGTGCTAAAATAAATATTTGTAAAGTACTGCATAACTAATGCGCCGCCCTTAACATTTTGCGGACCAGTGTATAGTCCGCGATCTTTCAGTTTTGCTGGGGCATCGGCCTATCTGAACAAACATCCCTGAACTAGCTCAGAGAGTCCGGCCATACTCTAACTCATTCTTAAGAAGCGCGACTGCAAAACATATCTCTTAATGAGCTGATCTTTTTGACTGTTGCATCGCCAGTGATGCCATGCCACGTGGCGCGTGAGGTTCTGCGCGTTACAAGAACCCAACACCATTTCTACATACATACATACTATACACTATATACATACATAC
>JAWQFJ010024902.1:0-25000 GCA_034096865.1 Theodoxus fluviatilis
TCAGCAAATTGGACGACATAAAAGGAGGAACAAGACAGGTTTTGTACGACACCCAACAACAGCGACCCCCCCTTGCCACTTCCACCCCAGCAGCCAAAGTTGCGAAAGTGCTGGAATGTACTAGAAGATAGTGGTATCTTCCAGAGTATACGCCATTTTTCTCCACAAGCCCGTTGCCTAGTTACGTGACGTAGCCGGGGGTTGCACACCCTTCGAAGAGTCGCGTGACGTCACTTTGCGCAGCTCCTAGAACAATGGAGCGTAATCGTCAGTTCTTGATGATTCCAGAAAACCTCCCAAAGTCATACAAGCGAACAGCATGAGAGCACAACGAGAGAAAAGGTGAGATCGCGAGAAAGTAGCGGTGTGTGAAAAGTCCTCCTTCATACGGAGAGAGAGTGAGTCCTCTGTGAGACTGTGCCCTGTAGTGAGATGTCCCCCAGAGAGTCCTCCTTCATACGGAGAGAGAGTGAGTCCTCTGTGGAACTGTGCCCTGGAGTGAGGTGTCCCCCAGAGAGTCCTCCTTCATACGGAGAGAGGGTGAGTCCTCTGTGGAACTGTGCCCTGGAGTGAGATGTCCTCCAGAGAGTCCTCCTTCATACGGAGAGTGAGTCCTCTGTGGGAGTTTGCCCTGGAGTGAGATGTCCCCCAGAGAGTCCTCCTTCATACGGAGAGAGAGTGAGTCCTCTGTGAGACTGTGCCCTGGAGTGAGATGTCCCCCAGAGAGTCCTCCTTCATACGGAGAGAGAGAGTCCTCTGTGGGGCTGTGCCCTGGAGTGAGATGTCCCCCAGAGAGTCCTCCTTCATACGGAGAGAGAGTGAGTCCTCTGTGGGAGTGTGCCCTGGAGTGAGGTGTCCCCCAGAGAGTCCTCCTTCATACGGAGAGAGAGAGAGTGAGTCCTCTGTGAGGCTGTGCCCTGGAGTGAGGTGTCCCCCAGAGAGTCCTCCTTCATACGGAGAGAGAGTGAGTCCTCTGTGAGACTATGCCCTGGAGTGAGGTGTCCCCCAAAGAGTCCTCCTTCATACGGAGAGAGAGCGAGTCCTCTGTGGGAGTGTGCCCTGGAGTGAGGTGTCCCCCAGAGAGTGCTCCTTCATACGGAGAGAGAGCGAGTCCTCTGTGGGAGTGTGCCCTGGAGTGAGGTGTCCCCCAGAGAGTGCTCCTTCATACGAAGAGAGAGTGAGTCCTCTGTGAGACTGTGCCCTGGAGTGAGGTGTCCCCCAGAGAGTCCTCCTTCATACGGAGAGAGAGTGAGTCCTCTGTGAGACTGTGCCCTGGAGTGAGGTGTCCCCCAGAGAGTGCTCCTTCATACGGAACTTGAACTTGAACTTGAACTTTATTGTCAAGGCCCTCGGCCCATTGCAAATACACGAGTTTACCATAGAACACAAGTACATCGCCATTTTAGTCACATAGCGGGTCAAACCGTTACCGGGACCAAACATCTGTCCCCTATTTGGAGGGTACGCATTTCAAGAGCATAATATATGTACATAGCTAAAGATCTTATTTTTCTCGTGTCAGAATCCCGCATTATTACCGTACTCACAGATCCAGTGTATCTATTAGGTAACAGATGTCGTAGGTATTTCGAGCGCAGATCATTGTATGCAGTGCATCTACAAAGAAAATGATCTTCATCCTCTCTATCTCCACAGAATGGACATCCGAGATCAGTCTCGTCTGCATATCTTCTATTTATCTTCCGGTCGTTGATGCTAAACCTGAATCGTATCAGAACATCACGGAATTTCTTTATGTTAATTATGTTCAGGTATTTTTCCAATCCTATGCTACGCTTGAAGGATGAATACCACACGAATCTATCACTTCTTATAGCACCCCGCCGCCATGGCCGACACTGACGCTTTACGTGCTAGCATCGAACCTGTTGCCTCGTGCCTGCGGCCTCGACGCTCTTCACCGCACTGATTGCGAGTACCAGATAAAGATACTATTTAATCATAGATGGATGCCGATGTTGCCCTTCTGTTTCACGAGTTCTGACTTATGCTCCTTCATACGGAGAGAGAGTGAGTCCTCTGAGGGACTGTGCCCTGGAGTGAGGTGTCCCCCAGAGAGCCCTCCTTCATACGGAGAGAGAGTGAGTCCTCTGTGGGAGTGTGGCCTGGAGTGAGGTGTCCCCCAGAGAGTCCTCCTTCATATGGAGAGAGAGTGAGTCCTCTGTGGGAGTTTGCCCTGGAGTGAGATGTCCCCCAGAGAGTCCTCCTTCATACGGAGAGAGGGTGAGTCCTCTGTGGAACTGTGCCCTGGAGTGAGGTGTCCCCCAGAGAGTGCTCCTTCATATGGAGAGAGAGTGAGTCCTCTGTGAGACTGTGCCCTGGAGTGAGGTGTCCCCCAGAGAGTCCTCCTTCATACGGAGAGAGAGTGAGTCCTCTGTGGGACTGTGCCCTGGAGTGAGGTGTCCCCCAGAGAGTCCTCCTTCATACGGAGAGAGAGTGAGTCATCTGTGGAACTGTGCCCTGGAGTGAGGTGTCCCCCAGAGAGTCCTCCTTCATATGGAGAGAGAGTGAGTCCTCGGTGGGAGTGTGCCCTGGAGTGAGGTGTCCCCCAGAGAGTGCTCCTTCATACGGAGAGAAAGTGGGTCCTCTGTGAGACTGTGCCCTAGAGTGAGGTGTCCCCCAGAGAGTCCTCCCTCATACGGAGAGAGAGTGAGTCCTCTGTGGGAGTGTGCCCTGGAGTGAGGTGTCCCCCAGAGAGTGCTCCTTCATACGGAGAGAGAGTGAGTCCTCTGTGAGACTGTGCCCTGTAGTGAGGTGTCCCCCAGAGAGTCCTCCTTCATACGGAGAGAGAGTGAGTCCTCTGTGGGAGTGTGTCCTGGAGTGAGATGTCCCCCAGAGAGTGCTCCTTCATACGGAGAGAGAGTGAGTCCTCTGTGAGACTGTGCCCTGGAGTGAGGTGTCTCCCAGAGAGTCCTTCTTTATACGGAGAGAGAGTGAGTCCTCTGTGAGACTGTGCCCTGGAGTGAGATGTCCCCCAGAGAGTGCTCCTTCATACGGAGAGAGAGTGAGTCCTCTGTGGGACTGTGCCCTGGATTGAGGTGTCCCCCAGAGAGTGCTCCTTCATACGGAGAGAGAGTGAGTCCTCTGTGGGAGTGTGCCCTGGAGTGAGATGTCCCCCAGAGAGTGCTCCTTCATATGGAGAGAGAGTGAGTCCTCTGTGAGACTGTGCCCTGTAGTGAGGTGTCCCCCAGAGAGTCCTCCTTCATACGGAGAGAGAGTGAGTCCTCTGTGGGACTGTGCCCTGTAGTGAGATGTCCCCCAGAGAGTCCTCTTTCATATGGAGAGAGAGAGTGAGTCCTCTGTGGGACTGTGCCCTGGAGTGAGGTGTCCCCCAGAGAGTCCTCCTTCATACGGAGAGAGAGTGAGTCCTCTGTGGGACTGTGCCCTGGAGTGAGGTGTCCCCCAGAGAGTCCTCCTTCATACGGAGAGAGAGTGAGTCCTCTGTGGGAGTGTGCCCTGGAGTGAGGTGTCCCCCAGAGAGTGCTCCTTCATACGGAGAGAGAGTGAGTCCTCTGTGGAACTGTGCCCTGGAGTGAGGTGTCCCCCAGAGAGTGCACACGTGAGATACAGCGTTCTAGTGAGAGCACAACCAGAGAAACGTGACAGCACGACAAAAGACACGACAAAAGCGCGGACAACAGCGATGTTACGTGCGCGGCGGTCAGTGCGCTGAGCGCAATTCTCGTGCTGAAGGTTAATTGTTGATTACGTTAGTGAAATATGTGATTTCTCGTGCCACACGAGGTTATTTGGTGCAGAGTTGACATAATTTTGCAATAAAGGCAGCAAGGGTTTGATGGTTGGGGGCTTCCCATCAATTCTTGTTGAAGAACAGCCTGGTATTGTGCTGTCGGGGAGCGGGGCGATGTTATGAGCTTGGGCTCTGTGTGGCGGATTTGATGAGCTTGGGGTCTGTGTGGCGGATTTGTGCTGTCGGGGAGCGGGGCGATGTTGTGCTGGGGAGTGGTGCGGTGGTCATGTGAGTAGACTGGTTCATTGTTTACTAGAGTTCCGCGGTGTTTTTGCGGACTTTGCTGGAATGATTGCTGTGTTGCAAGTTTCCACGATTACTGCTGTGTTTGCAGTGTTGAAGTGTCCTGCAGTGTTTAGCGGACATGTAGTGAGGAATTGCTGTGTCTGTAATTCTCTGAGAGTGCTACGGCTGTGTTCGCCGTGTATTGATGTCCTGCGATGTTTGGCGGACATAAGTGAATTGCTGTCTGCAATTCTGAGTTTTTGCGGCTGTGTTCGCCGTGTAAGGATGTCCTGCGGTGTTGGGCGGACAGGAGTGAATTATTGTGTCTGCAATTCTGAGAATGCTACGGCTGTGTTTACCGTGTATTGATGTCTTGCAGATTGTTGTATAAAGTCATTGTCTTGTTTTAGAATACAAACCTTCAAATTCCGTACTCGTGTCGACTTATACTTTCACCCACTTAGACCTCGGGCAATCCGGGTCGTAACGAGCGATTGTGTCCTCATAGGATCGATCCCTGAGAGTGGAGTGCGTTTATAGCAACGCTGATTACTGATTTTGTCGCTGTGTATCGACCAGTGCGTGAATAAAGCCTTTTGAAAACGACCATCGATTTTGTTTTTGGACTTTGACTTCCCGGCGCAAGCTAGAAGAACACCCCTTATCGACAGGACAAAGTTGCAACACATATGTAAAGTTTCAGGCCAGACCGATATATTCGCTTGCTCGGAAAAGCTGTCGCATTGCCAGGATATAGATGTTTTGACACCTTCTCAGAGGAAGCCATGCTGCTGGAACTTCACTCCTCTGGCAACCATCTCCCCAGTGTCAAACATTGTCAAGTGGAACACCAAACAATGCAAAACATGCAGTTAAAACAACAGGGCAAAGTGTCAAACACGGCAACAAGCAAAAGATAAGCATGTCTGCAATACTCACACGTGCCAATGCAAAGCAATTACAAAGCCGTCCCTGAAGATCAGTGAAGCGTCTCATTAACATTCACCTGAAAGGTTGTTTAAAATCCACCTCTGAGGTCTACGCGCGCTTTGCTCCTTTGGACTTCACCTTCGAGGTAGGCCGATATAATGGCTGTGCCTGGAAAGGCCGATGCATGAACTGCGTTCGAAATTAAATTGGTAGTGACAGACGCAATCTCTGAGAAGATGCCAATATTATCAAGTGGTTCCTGTGTTCCTGATATTATGTTGCCTTGACCTTCAAGAGGAGAGAGTGGCAAAGACGCTGACACAAAAGGCATGGCATGACGCTGCAATGTCAACGTTTGGTGACCGTACCAGGGTAAGCATTTGATAAATACACACAGCTTTCAGTGTTTATAACATCCGCCATTGTCTTGATTTTTTAGAATGATTAATCATAAAGCTTAGTGTGGTAAAATTGGAAGACTGCAATGTACAGATTATGAAAGTCTCTCTCTCTCTCTCTCTCTCTCTCTCTCTCTCTCTCTCTCTCTCTCTCTCTCTCTCTCTCTGTCTCTGTCTCTCTCTCTCTCTCTCTCTCTATCTCTCCCCTCTCTCTCTCTGTCTCTCTGTCTGTCTGCCTCTGTCTCTGTCTCTCTCTCTGTCTCTCTCTCTGTCTCTCTCTCTGTCTCTCTCTCTGTCTCTCTGTTTCTGTCTCTCTCTCTCTCTCTCTCTCTCTGTCTCTCTCTCTGTCTCTGTCTGTCTGTCTGTCTGTCTGTCTGTCTCTCTCTCTCTCTCTCTCTCTCTCTCTCTCTCTCTCGTGTGACTTTGGCTCCACAATCACTGCATCTGTTTACTTGAAGACGAAGCCCGCCGCACTGCCAGTCGCCACTGCAGATGAGCCCACCATAAGAACAAAACCTCATTCCAATGACCCTCTGTGATTCGGGGTAAAATTAGACCTGTGGGTTGGGGGTAAGAATAGACACCCTGCGGGTTGGGGGTAAGAATAGACCCACTGCGTCTTTCCACGCGATTCGAAAAAGGTGAATGACAAGGGAAATGAAAAAAACGTGTTCTTAGTATAACCAGCAGCAGTGATTCGGTAGTCAATAGTCTTCCAAAGCCTACAAATGTTAACAAGCTGTTAAACCTCATTAATTAATTCATACATTTATATTACAGTTCAAAGCATCAATTCCTCTAACATGCCACCACCTTCCGCGAGAGCAGACGCCGCATGTGAGGCCGTTTGAACGGCTCTTCAACGCCGAGAGAATGAAATTGTGGAGAATTAGGATCGCTGGTTGGAGGAGATACACAACACAACACAACACAACAACACAACACAACACAACACAACATAAAATAACATAGCATAACACAACATAACATAACATATACTTTATTCATCCAAATAAGGAAATTTAAGTTCCAAAACACTGGTAGAATAATAACTTATTATTTACAAACAAACAAACACTGGGCATGAATTACGGGTGATTGTTCTGAATGGATATTTACACATTTGGGGTCTGAGGTCGCTCGCGGGCACCCTTCCAGAGGAAGGAGGGAGGGACAGGGCAGACTTCCAGGGGAAGGAGGGATGGAGAGGCCAGACTTCCAGGGGAAGGAGGGAGGGACAGGGCAGACTTCCAGGGGAAGGAGGGAGGGACAGGGCAGACTTCCAGGGGAAGGAGGGAGGGACAGGGCAGACTTCCAGGGGAAGGAGGGAGGGACAGGGCAGACTTCCAGGGGAAGGAGGGAGGGACAGGGCAGACTTCCAGGGGAAGGAGGGAGGGACAGGGCAGACTTCCAGGGGAAGGAGGGAGGGACAGGGCAGACTTCCAGGGGAAGGAGGGGGACAGGGCAGACTTCCAGGGGAAGGAGGGAGGGACAGGGCAGACTTCCAGGGGAAGGAGGGAGGGACAGGGCAGACTTCCAGGGGAAGGAGGGAGAGACAGGGCAGACTTCCAGGGGAAGGAGGGAGAGACAGGGCAGACTTCCAGGGGAAGGAGGGAGAGACAGGGCAGACTTCCAGGGGAAGGAGGGAGGGACAGGGCAGACTTCCAGGGGAAGGAGGGAGAGACAGGGCAGACTTCCAGGGGAAGGAGGGAGGGACAGGGCAGACTTCCAGGGGAAGGAGGGAGGGACAGGGCAGACTTCCAGGGGAAGGAGGGAGAGACAGGGCAGACTTCCAGGGGAAGGAGGGAGGGACAGGGCAGACTTCCAGGGGAAGGAGGGAGAGACAGGGCAGACTTCCAGGGGAAGGAGGGAGGACAGGGCAGACTTCCAGGGGAAGGAGGGAGGGACAGGGCAGACTTCCAGGGGAAGGAGGGAGGGACAGGGCAGACTTCCAGGGGAAGGAGGGAGGGACAGGGCAGACTTCCAGGGGAAGGAGGGAGGGACAGGGCAGACTTCCAGGGGAAGGAGGGAGGGACAGGGCAGACTTCCAGGGGAAGGAGGGAGGGACAGGGCAGACTTCCAGGGGAAGGAGGGAGGACAGGGCAGACTTCCAGGGGAAGGAGGGGACAGGGCAGACTTCCAGGGGAAGGAGGGAGGGACAGGGCAGACTTCCAGGGGAAGGAGGGGGACAGGGCAGACTTCCAGGGGAAGGAGGGAGAGACAGGGCAGACTTCCAGGGGAAGGAGGAGAGGACAGGGCAGACTTCCAGGGGAAGGAGGGAGGGACAGGGCAGACTTCCAGGGGAAGGAGGGAGAGACAGGGCAGACTTCCAGGGGAAGGAGGAGGGACAGGGCAGACTTCCAGGGGAAGGAGGGAGAGACAGGGCAGACTTCCAGGGGAAGGAGGGAGAGACAGGGCAGACTTCCAGGGGAAGGAGGGAGAGACAGGGCAGACTTCCAGGGGAAGGAGGGAGAGACAGGGCAGACTTCCAGGGGAAGGAGGGAGGAACAGGGCAGACTTCCAGGGGAAGGAGGGAGGAAGAGGCCAGACTTCCAGGGAAAGGAAGAGGCCAGACTTCCAGGGGAAGGAGGGAGAGACAGGACAGACTTCTAGGGGAAGGAGGGAGAGACAGGGCAGACTTCCAGGGAAAGGAAGAGGCCAGACTTCCAGGGGAAGGAGGGAGGGACAGGGCAGACTTCCAGGGGAAGGAGGGAGGAAGAGGCCAGACTTCCAGGGGAAGGAGGGAGGGACAGGGCAGACTTCCAGGGGAAGGAGGGAGGGACAGGGCAGACTTCCAGGGGAAGGAGGGAGGGTCAGGACAGACTTCAAGGTTAAGGAGGGAGGAAGAGGCCAGACTTCCAGGGGAAGGAGGGAGGGACAGGGCAGACTTCTAGGGGAAGGAGGGAGGAAGAGGCAAAACTTCCAGGGGAAGGAGGGTGGGACAGGGCAGACTTCTAGGGGAAGGAGGGAGGAAGAGGCAAGACTTCCAGGGGAAGGAGGGAGGGACAGGACAGACTTCCAGGGGAAGGAGGGAGGGACAGGGCAGACTTCCAGGGGAAGGAGGGAGGAAGAGGCCAGACTTCCAGGGGAAGGAGGGAGGAAGAGGCCAGACTTCCAGGGGAAGGAGGGAGGGACAGGGCAGACTTCTAGGGGAAGGAGGGAGGAAGAGGCAAAACTTCCAGGGGAAGGAGGGTGGGGACAGGACAGACTTCCAGGGGAAGGAGGGAGAGACAGGACAGACTTCTAGGGGAAGGAGGGAGGAAGAGGCCAGACTTCCAGGGGAAGGAGGGAGGGACAGGACAGACTTCTAGGGGAAGGAGGGAGGGACAAGTCAGACTTCCAGGGGAAGGAGGGAGGGACAAGTCAGACTTCCAGGGGAAGGAGGGAGAGACAGGACAGACTTCTAGGGGAAGGAGGGAGGAAGAGGCCAGACTTCCAGGGGAAGGAGGGAGGGACAGGACAGACTTCTAGGGGAAGGAGGGAGGGACAGGACAGACTTCCAGGGGAAGGAGGGTGGGGACAGGACAGACTTCCAGGGGAAGGAGGGAGGGACAAGTCAGACTTCCAGGGGAAGGAGGGAGAGACAGGACAGACTTCTAGGGGAAGGAGGGAGGAAGAGGCCAGACTTCCAGGGGAAGGAGGGAGGGACAGGACAGACTTCTAGGGGAAGGAGGGAGGGACAGGACAGACTTCTAGGGGAAGGAGGGAGAGACAGAGCAGACTTCCAGGGGAAGGAGGGAGGAAGAGGCCAGACTTCCAGGGGAAGGAGGGAGGAAGAGGCCAGACTTCCAGGGGAAGGAGGGTGGGGACAGGACAGACTTCCAGGGGAAGGAGGGAGGGACAGGGCAGACTTCCAGGGGAAGGAGGGTGGGGACAGGACAGACTTCCAGGGGAAGGAGGGAGAGACAGGACAGACTTCTAGGGGAAGGAGGGAGGGACAGGTCAGACTTCCAGGGGAAGAAGGGAGGGACAGCGCAGACTTCCAGGGGAAGGAGGGAGGGACAGCGCAGACTTCCAGGGGAAGGAGGGAGGGACAGGACAGACTTCCAGGGGAAGGAGGGAGGGACAGGGCAGACTTCCAGGGGAAGGAGGGAGGGACAGGTCAGACTTCCCGGGGAAGGAGGGGGGGGGGGGGACAGGACAGACCTCCAGGGGAAGGAGGGAGGAAGAGACCAGACTTCCAGGGGAAGGAGGGAGGGACAGGGCAGACTTCCAGGGGAAGGAGGGAGGGACAGGTCAGACTTCCAGAGGAAGGAGGGAGGAAGAGGCCAGACTTCCAGGGGAAGGACGGAGGACGAGGCCAGACCTCCAGGGGAAGGAGGGAGGGACAGGGCAGACTTCTAAGGGAAGGACGGAGGAAGAGGCCAGACTTCCAGGGGAAGGAGGTAGGGACAGGACAGACTTCCAGGGGAAGGATGGAGGGACAGGGCAGACTTCCAGGGGAAGGAGGGACGGACAGGGCAGACTTCCAGAGGAAGGAGAGAGGGACAGGGCAGACTTCCAGGGGAAGGAGGGAGGGACAGGGCAGACTTTCAGGGGAAGGAGGGAGGGACAGGTCAGACTTCCAGGGGAAGGAGGGAGAGACAGGTCAGACTTCCAGGGGAAGGAGGGAGGGACAGGTCAGACTTCCAGGGGAAGGAGGGAGGGACAGGACAGACTTCCAGGGGAAGGAGGGAGGGACAGGGCAGACTTCCAGGGGAAGAAGGGAGGGACAGGGCAGACTTCGAGGGGAAGGATGGAGGGACAGGGCAGACTTCCAGGGGAAGGAGGGAGGGACAGGACAGACACACAGGGGAAGGAGGGAGGGACAGGGCAGACTTCCAGGGGAAGGAGGGAGGGACGGGACAGACTTCCAGGGGAAGGAGGGAGGGACAGGGCAGACTTCCAGGGGAAGGAGGGAGGGACAGGACAGACTTCAAGGTTAAGGAGGGAGGAAGAGGCCAGACTTCCAGGGGAAGGAGGGAGGGACAGGGCAGACTTCCAGGAGAAGGAGGGAGGGACAGGGCAGACTTCCAGGGGAAGGAGGGAGGGACAGGACAGACTTCCAGGGGAAGGAGGGAGGGACGGGACAGACTTCCAGGGGAAGGAGGGAGGGACAGGGCAGACTTCCAGGGGAAGGAGGGAGGGACAGGACATACTTCAAGGTTAAGGAGGGAGGAAGAGGACAGACTTCCAGGGGAAGGAGGGAGGGACAGGGCAGACTTCCAGGAGAAGGAGGGAGGGACAGGGCAGACTTCCAGGGGAAGGAGGAAGGGACAGGGCAGACTTCCAGGGGAAGGAGAGAGGGACAGGACAGACTTCCAGGGGAAGGAGGGAGGGACAGGGCAGACTTCCAGGGGAAGGAGGGAGGGACAGGGCAGACTTCCAGGGGAAGGAGGGAGGGACAGGGCAGACTTCCAGGGGAAGGAGAGAGGAAGAGGCCAGACTTCCAGGGGAAGGAGGGAGGGACAGGGCAGACTTCCAAGGGAAGGAGGGAGGAAGAGGCCAGACTTCCAGGGGAAGGAGGGAGGGACAGGGCAGACTTCCAGGGGAAGGAGGGAGGGACAGGGCAGACTTCCAGGGGAAGGAGGGAGGGACAGGGCAGACTTCCAGGGGAAGGAGGGAGGGACAGGGCAGACTTCCAGGGGAAGGAGGGAGGGACAGGGCAGACTTCCAGGGGAAGGAGGGAGGAAGAGGCCAGACTTTCAGGGGAAGGAGGGAGGGACAGGTCAGACTTCCAGGGGAAGGAGGGAGGGACAGGGCAGACTTCCAGGGGAAGGAGGGAGGGACAGGACAGACTTCCAGGGGAAGGAGGGAGGGACAAGTCAGACTTCCAGGGGAAGGAGGGAGGGACAAGTCAGACTTCCAGGGGAAGGAGGGAGGGACAGGACAGACTTCCAGGGGAAGGAGGGAGGGACAAGTCAGACTTCCAGGGGAAGGAGGGAGGGACAGGGCAGACTTCCAGGGGAAGGAGGGAGGAAGAGGCCAGACTTCCAGGGGAAGGAAGGAGGAAGAGGCCAGACTTCCAGGGGAAGGAGGGAGGGACAGGGCAGACTTCCAGGGGAAGGAGAGAGGAAGAGGCCAGACTTCCAGGGGAAGGAGGGAGGGACAGGACAGACTTCCAGGGGAAGGAGGGAGGAAGAGGCCAGACTTCCAGGGGAAGGAGGGAGGAAGAGGCCAGACTTCCAGGGGAAGGAAGGAGGAAGAGGCCAGACTTCCAGGGGAAGGAAGGAGGAAGAGGCCAGACTTCCAGGGGAAGGAGGGAGGGACAGGGCAGACTTCCAGGGGAAGGAGGGAGGGACAGGACAGACTTCCAGGGGAAGGAGGGAGGGACAAGTCAGACTTCCAGGGGAAGGAGGGAGGGACAGGGCAGACTTCCAGGGGAAGGAGGGAGGAAGAGGCCAGACTTCCAGGGGAAGGAGGGAGGGACAGGGCAGACTTCCAGGGGAAGGAGAGAGGAAGAGGCCAGACTTCCAGGGGAAGGAGGGAGGGACAGGACAGACTTCCAGGGGAAGGAGGGAGGAAGAGGCCAGACTTCCAGGGGAAGGAGGGAGGAAGAGGCCAGACTTCCAGGGGAAGGAGGGAGGGACAGGTCAGACTTCCAGGGGAAGGAGGGAGGGACAGGGCAGACTTCCAGGGGAAGGAGGGAGGGACAGGGCAGACTTCCAGGGGAAGGAGGGAGGGACAGGACAGACTTCCAGGGGAAGGAAGGAGGAAGAGGCCAGACTTCCAGGGGAAGGAAGGAGGAAGAGGCCAGACTTCCAGGGGAAGGAGGGAGGGACAGGGCAGACTTCCAGGGGAAGGAGGGAGGGACAGGGCAGACTTCCAGGGGAAGGAAGGAGGAAGAGGCCAGACTTCCAGGGGAAGGAAGGAGGAAGAGGCCAGACTTCCAGGGGAAGGAGGGAGGGACAGGACAGACTTCCAGGGGAAGGAGAGAGGAAGAGGCCAGACTTCCAGGGGAAGGAGGGAGGGACAGGACAGACTTCCAGGGGAAGGAGAGAGGAAGAGGCCAGACTTCCAGGGGAAGGAGGGAGGGACAGGGCAGACTTCCAAGGGAAGGAGGGAGGAAGAGGCCAGACTTCCAGGGGAAGGAGGGAGGAAGAGGCCAGACTTCCAGGGGAAGGAGGGAGGAAGAGGACAGACTTCCAGGGGAAGGAGGGAGGAAGAGGCCAGACTTCCAGGGGAAGGAGGGAGGAAGAGGCCAGACTTCCAGGGGAAGGAGGGAGGAAGAGGCCAGACTTCCAGGGGAAGGAGGGAGGAAGAGACAGGGCAGACTTCCAGGGGAAGGAGGGAGGAAGAGGCCAGACTTCCAGGGAAAGGAAGAGGCCAGACTTCCAGGGGAAGGAGGGAGGGACAGGGCAGACTTCCAGGGGAAGGAGGGAGGGACAGGGCAGACTTCCAGGGGAAGGAGGGAGGGACAGGGCAGACTTCCAGGGGAAGGAGGGAGGGACAGGGCAGACTTCCAGGGGAAGGAGGGAAGAACAGGGCAGACTTCCAGGGGAAGGAGGGAGAGACAGGACAGACTTCCAGGGGAAGGAGGGAGAGACAGGACAGACTTCCAGGAGAAGGAGGGAGGGACAGGGCAGACTTCCAGGGGAAGGAGAGAGGGACAGGACAAACTTCCAGGAGAAGGAGGGAGGGACAGGGCAGACTTCAGAGCAGAACCGAGGAGCGCAAGTCTGACGCTGTCGACACGCTAGACGCTGGACGTCTCTCTCATGAGCTGGAACCCGTGGTCATAGAGCTTTCGGGAACTGCTTCAGTGGCTCGACCATAGAGGGCACCAGGTGTCACTAGGTGTCACTGTAGCTCGACCATAGAGGGCACCAGGTATCACTAGGTGTCACTGTAGCTCGACCATAGAGGGCACCAGGTATCACTAGGTGTCACTGTAGCTCGACCATAGAGGGCACCAGGTATCACTAGGTGTCACTGTAGCTCGACCATAGAGGGCACCACGTATCACTAGGTGTCACTGAAGCTCGACCATAGAGGGCACCAGGTGTCACTAGGTGTCACTGTAGCTCGACCATAGAAGGCACCAGGTGTCACTAGGTGTCACTGTAGCTCGACCATAGAGGGCACCAGGTATCACTAGGTGTTACTGTAGCTCGACCATAGAGGGCACCAGGTATCACTAGGTGTTACTGTAGCTCGACCATAGAGGGCACCAGGTGTCACTAGGTGTCACTGTAGCTCGACCATAGAAGGCACCAGGTGTCACTAGGTGTCACTGTAGCTCGACCATAGAGGGCACCAGGTGTCACTAGGTGTCACTGTAGCTCGACCATAGAAGGCACCAGGTATCACTAGGTGTCACTGAAGCTCGACCATAGAGGGCACCAGGTATCACTAGGTGTTACTGTAGCTCGACCATAGAGGGCACCAGGTGTCACTAGGTGTCACTGTAGCTCGACCATAGAGGGCACCAGGTATCACTAGGTGTCACTGTAGCTCGACCATAGAGGGCACCAGGTATCACTAGGTGTCACTGATGAGCAACTGTTCCCGACAGACTATTCCCTCTCACATTAGACAACCTGCCTGAATGACATCACCCCGGCCGTCTGTGCTGCGGTCTGCCTACTCCATCCACCCACCACGTCCCACGCGACTCAACGGCGGAAATGCGGCCCTCTACTTCTTAGCATCCAGCTTCCCTATCTTTTGTCTTGTCAGCCACACCCAGGGCAGGTGGGCCTTGGCTGTGCTTTACAGCCTCTGGGTGACCTGACCCATCAATCCCGGCTCGGCCCCCATGTGTCATATAAACTTTACTGTGGGGTAAGCTACCAAATCCCTGCAGCCCACCTCCTCTGGCACGACAGCGCATGTCCAGCCTTTCTCCCTACACTGGTCATGAAGGTACTGGTGCTTGAGGAGTTTCTTTCCTGGGCGCTGGCGATATTTGTTTCCCAGGAAACTGTTAGGTCGACAACGAAGATTTGATGTTCTCTTTCCAGATCGGATGTTTGGCCAGGTCGCTGTATCTCGCGTTTATAGCGTGGCCGGTCTTCTTTTTACTTCTCCTCAGACTGAAGCTGGCAAGAGCTTTAAAACTGGGACTCCATCCATTGGAGAGGTCGAAATTCTCGGACGTGTCTGCTGCAGCAAACACAAGTGGCGAGGACCTGCTTATCCCAGGGGCGACGTGACACGGACCAGATGCCACGTGACACGGACCAGATGCCACGTGACACGGACGAGATGCCACGTGACACGGACCAGATGCCACAAGGCGTTGCCACAGTCCCTTAAATCCCGTATATCTGCTCCCCATGTTGCCACGTCGTTCGTCGGAGAAAATTGGTCTCACTCGGGACAAGGCACATCTCGGATGAACACATCTTCTTCACTGAATTGATGCTTGAGGACACACACACACACATATACATACATACATACATACACACACACGCATATACACACATACACACACATACATACACACACACTCACACACACACACACACACACACACGCAAAGAAACACACACAAACACACACATTCACACACACAGACACACACAGACACACACAGACACACACACACATATTTACACACACACACACACATTTACACACACACACACACATTTACACACAAACACACACACACACTTAACACACACACACACACATTTACACACACACACACACATTTAACACATACACACCCACCCACACACACACACACATTTACATACACACACACACACACACACACACATTTACACACACACACACACACTTAACACACACACACACACATTTAACACACACACACACACACACACACACATTTACACACACACACACACTTAACACACACACACACATTTAACACACACACACACACACACACACACACACACACACACACCCACACCGTGCTGGTGATGAACCTCTGGCATCGCGGCCCACAGTCGATACTGAGACGAAAAGTTCTACTGAGGTGTTGGAAACTGCTGAAAACTGCAGTCATAAACATCTTCCTACGACGGTCACTGAGAGTCTGACCAGCACGCCGCACGCATACGTTTGAAACCTAGTGGCGTTTTTCTCCATGGAGCGCAAGCACGGTTTCTCTCGGTACAGGAGTACGACTGTCTTAGAAAACTGCCGCCACGTGCACATTGTATGCGATGATGAAAGGTCCACGCACGCCGATTGGCTGCAATGCAGGCACTGGGCGGTAATGCGAGAGGTTAATTGCTTGCTTTCATTCAATAATAGGAATTACACTGTAGTTACGTACATATGATGGAGAAGGATGCATCGGGGTGAATACATCTTCAAAAGTCAAGATCGCAATTCTTTTTTCTAGTGTAGTCTGTTAGGAAAACCTATGGCAGTTGCTTTAATAAAAGCGATGTTATCTCTCTGTGCGTGTTATGGGAGAATGACATATTTCATTGAGTTGTTTTTGTCTTGAGTGGAATTGTATGTGGAGAGGGTGTTCAGCATATGACATGATAATGGATGACTTCAGTCACAACCTGTCAGCCTGTATAGGCTATGAGAGGCCACTAATCACGAAAACTTTCCACAGGTGGTTGAAGGTCGAGCAAATTAGTTATCGATTACCCAAATTATTCGACTCTCGAAATTATTTTTGCTCCCAACCCGCAAAGGGGCTTCACTTGAAGCTTAGTTGCATGCTCCCCAGGGAGTTGAGAAGGTGCTGGAATGATAAAAAGAGGTAGCCCGATAACCAGGGGGTAAATGTGTGCGGTTTGAGCATCCATCAATGGCTGGAAAAGTCGCAGTATAAAAAAGAGTACATTTACCTTTAGCATACACGGTCAATACAAACAAAAATGAGAATGTCTAACGAAAATGTGACTTTTTCTTTCCATGGCCCCACCCATCCACCCCAGCCTTACCCATCCACCCCACCCACCCCAACCCACCCACCCCACCCCAACCCATCCACCCCACCCCCACCCACCCACCCCACCCCCACCCACCCACCCCACCCCCACCCATCCACCCCACCCCCACCAACCCACCCCACCCCACCCCCCACCCCACCCCAACCCATCCACCCTACCCCCACCAATCCACCCCACCCACCCCACCCACCCCCACCCCCACCCATCCACCCCAGCCTTACCCATCCACCCCACCCCCACCCATCCACCCCACCCCCACCCATCCACCCTACCTCCACCCATCAACCCCCACCCCACCCCCTCCCACCCCCACCCCCCACCCCCATCCACCCACCCCCAAAAAAAGATAATGTTTGCGATTAAGGTAACATGGCAACAACAACAAAAAATTATAAGGACGGTAGGTCGGTCTGAACTTCTGTTTGTTAGAAGCCAGACTGAACATTAAAAAGCGTTATTTAACTGAAAAATCTTTCTAAAACATAAATAGTGGATTCCCTCTGTGTTCATTGGAAAGGGAAGGACAGACAATACGTAGTTTGTTGTTCGCAGTCGAAGCCTTTTTTTCTCGCATGATCGAAAAAACAGCTTAGGTTCGGCAGATTAAAAAAACCCGGGACGTTCGGGCTATCATAATCAACACTTTTTTTTTTTTTGGGGGGGGGGGGGGGGGGGGAGGGGGGAATCTTATCCAGCTGTCGACAGAGTTGTAGACAGTTGTAAAAGCGACAAGATAGCCAGCTTCCTGGCAGGCAGGTTTTAGAGGTTGTTCTTGAATGGGCAGGTTATCTGCCCGCCAACCAGTTCCGGAGGGTTGGGCTAACTAGGATGGTGCGCTGTAGTTTCTTAATTGGACAATCTCTCGGCTCGTAAACTCGCCTACTGAAACCTTGTCTTTAGACAGGCGGATGTAGGTGAGCAAGCTTTGGCGTTTGATTATGCGCGAGGCGCAGTGCCGTGGTTCACTGCCTGAGATGGAAGAACTCTGAATTCCTAATTTCTTGCCATTCCCTATCGACTGCCACCCTGTGTCGTTTCTATGTGTTGTAACTCTGTTTGTGCGTGAATGAGTATGAATGCAGACAGTGAACATCTACAATGCACCTTCTTTCTATGATGTGCCAACAAAAGATAAAAGTCGTCTTAAAAGGAGCTTTCTCAACCATGTTAACTACTGACATTTAGATCACCAGCTCCTGGCAGCCCCGTATTCAGTAATCTCCCTTCTTGCATGAGTGCATAGTCAGCTCCTCACCCTCTACTGTAGTCTCCCTTCTTGCATGAGTGCCTAGTCAGCTCCTCACCCTCTACAGTAATCTCCCTTCTTGCATGAGTGCCTAGTCAGCTCCTCACCCTCTACTGTAGTCTCCCTTCTTGCATGAGTGCATAGTCAGCTCCTCAACCTCTACTGTAGTCTCCCCTCCTGCATGAGTGCATAGTCAGCTCCTCAACCTCTACTGTAGTCTCCCTTCTTGCATGAGTGCCTAGTCAGCTCCTCAACGTCTACTGTAGTCTCCCTTCTTGCATGAGTGCATAGTCAGCTCCTCAACCTCTACTGTAGTCTCCCTTCTTGCATGAGTGCATAGTCAGCTCCTCAACCTCTACAGTAATCTCCCTTCTTGCATGAGTGCATAGTCAGCTCCTCAACCTCTACAGCAATCTCCCTTCTTGCATGAGTGCATAGTCAGCTCCTCAAGTCTACTGTAGTCTCCCTTCTTGCATGAGTGCATAGTCAGCTCCTCAACGTCCTTCTCCTTCTTGCATGATGCATAGTCGCTCCTCACCCTCTACTGTGCTCCCTTCTTGCATGAGTGCATAGTCAGCTCCTCAACCTCTACTGTAGTCTCCCTTCTTGCATGAGTGCATAGTCAGCTCCTCAACCTCTACAGTAATCTCCCTTCTTGCATGAGTGCATAGTCAGCTCCTCAACGTCTACTGTAGTCTCCCTTCTTGCATGAGTGCATAGTCAGCTCCTCAACCTCTACTGTAGTCTCCCTTCTTGCATGAGTGCCTAGTCAGCTCCTCACCCTCTACAGTAATCTCCCTTCTTGCATGAGTGCCTAGTCAGCTCCTCACCCTCTACTGTAGTCTCCCTTCTTGCATGAGTGCATAGTCAGCTCCTCAACCTCTACTGTAGTCTCCCTTCTTGCATGAGTGCATAGTCAGCTCCTCAAACCTCTACTGTAGTTCTCCCCTCCTGCATGTGTGTATAGTCAGCTCCTCACCCTCTACTGTAGTCTCCCCTCCTGCATGAGTGCATAGTCAGCTCCTCAACGTCTACTGTAGTCTCCCTTCTTGCATGAGTGCATAGTCAGCTCCTCAACCTCTACTGTAGTCTCCCTTCTTGCATGAGTGCATAGTCAGCTCCTCAACCTCTACTGTAGTCTCCCTTCTTGCATGAGTGCATAGTCAGCTCCTCAACCTCTACAGTAATCTCCCTTCTTGCATGAGTGCATAGTCAGCTCCTCAACCTCTACTGTAGTCTCCCTTCTTGCATGAGTGCATAGTCAGCTCCTCACCCTCTACTGTAGTCTCCCTTCTTGCATGAGTGCATAGTCAGCTCCTCAACCTCTACTGTAGTCTCCCTTCTTGCATGAGTGCATAGTCAGCTCCTCACCCTCTACTGTAGTCTCCCTTCTTGCATGAGTGCATAGTCAGCTCCTCAACCTCTACTGTAGTCTCCCTTCTTGCATGAGTGCATAGTCAGCTCCTCAACCTCTACTGTAGTCTCCCTTCTTGCATGAGTGCATAGTCAGCTCCTCAACGTCTACTGTAGTCTCCCTTCTTGCATGAGTGCATAGTCAGCTCCTCAACGTCTACTGTAGTCTCCCTTCTTGCATGAGTGCATATAGTCAGCTCCTCACCCTCTACTGTAGTCTCCCTTCTTGCATGAGTGCATAGTCAGCTCCTCAACGTCTACTGTAGTCTCCCTTCTTGCATGAGTGCATAGTCAGCTCCTCAACCTCTACTCGTCTATTGAAATCCTGTCTTTTCAACAGGCGGATGTAGGCAGCAAGGTCTTTGGCGTTCGATTCTGTGCGAGGCGCAGTGCCGTGGTTGGGATGGGAGAACTCTGGGTTATTCATGTCTAGCTTCAGAAAGATGCAGGACCCATGTTTGAGGTTCGAAGAGCATGTCGGGGGAACCATCCTGAATCTCTTCTCTGGTCAGAAAGAGCTCCTTCGCGTCTTGAGGTTTGTTGTTTTGTGTAAGAAAATAAACAAATGTCCGCTATTCTTTTTCTTCGGTTCACATGAAAAATGGTTACTTAATGAACTACCGACACACATTACAAAGAAAGCGTAACCAAAAAATAATATTTATATCTCAAAGCTGTATGTAGAATACATAACTAGTTCTTTCACACTGCTACATTATATAAATCGAAAAATGGATCAAAGTAGCTTGGCCGAGTTCGGGCAGCTTGTTCCGGACAGTGACCCATGCATATAATTTCAGTCGGGTTTTTTAGGGGAAGAAGAAGACACACTTTGGTTTAACACAATTACCGGACTAGAAGCAAGTTCGAAGGCGATGTATTCGCGAGCACTACGTGGTTCATCAGGGTGTGAGTAGGGTGGGGGTGGAGTGGGGGTTGGGGGTTGGGTGGGGTGGAAGGGTTAAATCGCCAACGTGGTTCGTTCAGTTAAGAACTCCAGCCTTTCAACACTAGGGCCCGTATCCAGAACGGCGATTTATCTTTTTAACACTCGATTTATCCCCTAACCCCGGGTTATCTTGATCGGTTAGATAAGGTACGCTCGTCAGATCCTAGGTTGCGCTATGCTGTATATACTGGTTTCCAGCCAAGGGAGAGCGGAACAGACAGTTGGAATCGTCTGAGTTTAGAAATAAATCGGGGTTAAAATAACTCGCCGTTCTGGATACGGGCCTAGAGGAACAGGGGGGTTGTGTGGAAAGCTGTTCTGCATCCGGTTAGCGCCACGTTTGGCCTGGCTGATTGCGGGGAGTCTGGCTGCTGACGAGGCCAGGAGGCAACAGTAATTCTACTTTGGTCTCTCCCACAGCGCAACAGTCTTCTCCCGCCAGCGGAAATGAGAGTGTATCTCTTCACAATCTGCCAGATATCACTCCTGACATCACCGGTTTATCGACGTCGTGGCGGAGCTCGAACAGACATGTGTGGCCATCAAATCTCCTTTACGGGCATCCCCTGGGGGGTCCGCACACTGCCTCGTTTGATCCTCTCTCAGCCGCAGCAGCCAATCAGAGAGAGCTGACGAGATGCGGCAGCCAATCAGAGAGAGCTTACGAGCCGCAGCAGCCAATCAGAGAGAGCTTACGAGACCCGGCAGTCCGGTCAACTGCGCGGAGTGCGGTGCAAACATCTCATGGCCCTGACTGTCCTTTTGCTTTAAAATCCAACATTCGAGCTATTTGCGTTCAGTGAATGCTGATGAATCTGATGTAGTAAAGCCGAACAATAGAGCAAACATCAACACATTCACACATGCAAGCGCAGACACCCATACAAGCGCGCGCGCGCACACACACACACACCAATACACACTCACATATAGAATCAAACACATACAGAAGTATGCACACTCACACACACACACACACACACATACACACACACACAAAAACACACACACACATACACACACACACACACATACACACACACATACACACAATCACGCACGCACTCTCTCACACACACACACGCATACACACATAATCACGAACGCACTCTCTCTCTCTCTCTCTCTCTCTCTCTCTCTCTCTCTCTTTCTATCTCTCATACACACACACACACACACACACACACACACACACACACACACACACACACACACACACACACACACACATACACACACATACACACACTCACACGCACATACACACACACACACGCACACACAAAGACTCCTTAGAAAGAAAAAAAAACTACACTTTCAAGTTTGTTTTAAAGCCAAAGAACCTGCTTCCATCTCATCAAATAACCAAGAGCATTTCCCCCACGCCGTGAAGTTAGCGAGTGCAGTCACCCTCACATGCTGAGAGAGGCACGGCCTGATAAACAGCATGAGAGTAATTCTCGCCCTGCTTCTTCTTCCGCGCCTCTCGATCTGCTGGGCACCCTGGCTGGCGCCTTCGGCTGTGTACAGACCGCATGGAAACCCTCTCTCCTCCGTCAGCATCTTCCCCAGAGAATGTTTGCCATTTTCTTGAGGCGTCCCCCTTGTCCTCGTCAAATATTTGCAAATCCCCGTTACGTTTGTGCCCCAGGCCCTCGATGGCCGCGACGTTGGAAAAGTGGGAACTGACGTAGTGCATTCACATTTGACTCACGACAGCGCTGCTGTGTCTGTGAGATCTTTCTTTGAGGATCAAGTCTGTTAACATCTCTTCCATGAATGCCTGGCCTTTCCGGCACCGCAATCTTTGCCGGCCGCAGCACCAGGAGTGCAATAAAACAACGAAGATGATAAAGACGATGGCGGACAACAACAACGATGTCGACGATGACGAGGTCAATGACAACAAAGACGACGACAACGACAACAAAGACGATGGCGGAGAACAACAACGATGTCGACGATGACGAGGTCAATGACAACAAAGACGACGACAACGACAACAAAGACGATGGCGGACAACAACAACGATGTCGACGATGACGAGGTCAATGACAACAAAGACGACGACAACGACAACAAAGACGATGGCGGACAACAACAACGATGTCGACGATGACGAGGTCAATGACAACAAAGACGACGACAACGACAACAAAGACGATGGCGGACAACAACAACGATGTCGACGATGACGAGGTCAATGACAACAAAGACGACGACAACGACAACAACAATGAGATAACATCTGCCACTGCAATGCCAGTCCTAGGTTCCCGGCCCCGGACTGGCCCAGACGCTGGGTAAGTGGGAACTGACACAGTGCATCCAGAGGTTTACTCTGGGAGCGCTACAGTAGACATCTCGTATGTGGGATCTTTCATTGAGGACTTTGGTAATTCCAGTTCTACCACAAGGCGAATTGCATTGGCAGCACCGACGTCGTTGCCAGACGGCTCAGCAGCATTACAGCGAAAATAACAACGATGATGATGACAACAACGACGACTGCAACGAAGGATGATGACGATAATAACGACGTCAACGACGAATATGACGGCGTTGACGACGAAGATGACGATGACAACAAAGACGACAACGATGACAATAACGATGTCGACGATGACGAGGACAACAACGACGAATAATATATTAGAACTGGTTATGAAGAGGCCAAGTCAGGTCACTATTTCTCTAGTCATTCGCCTCCTAACGTGTGTTCTAATTGGGCTACGTCGAAGTTTTGACTCGGGTAAGTGATTTTAGGGGTTTGCCAAGTGCCTGAAGCTGGAAGTAGACTTTGAAGATCGTGTTCTTCAAAGGCCGCTGTATACTCACACGAGGTAAACTGAAGCTGTGTTGTGATGGGTCATATAAGATCGCTCTTTCGTTTGGGAGTCGCGGGCAGTCTTGGCTCTAATTTTCATCATCGACTCCACTTCGGCCGCCTTGTATGCAAATTACGCCGAACACAAGATCGCTAAGGCCACTTCGGCCAGCTTGTATGCAAATGACCCCTAACACAAGATCGCTAAGGCCACTTCGTGCAGATTGTATGCAAATGACCCCGAACACAAGTTCGCTGTCCACTTCGGCCAGCTTGTATGCAAATGACTCCGAACACGTTCGCTAAGTCCACTTCGGTCAGCTTGTATGCAAATGACTCCGAACACAAGTTCGCTAAGTACAGTTCGGCCTTCTTTCATTTCGAGTGCTACGCCCAGTTGTAACGCATATAAATGCACTGCATAGGGTGACAAAGAGTCAATTCTTACTTCCGACCCACAGGGGGGCGAGCACTAGACGAGAGCCCCGATGTTAGTACATACATACAGACAAAACACACTCCGGCCCATTAATATCACACAGAGCGCAATCTCAGACAAGCACGCAGTGCTTATCATTGAGCTGTCGACAGATAGGATGCTGCTCGACAGAGTCGTTGTGACGTTTTCACGCGGACTATCTGTTGATCTCGCTATTATATCAAGCCGACAGGTCGTTTGCTTGTCTACTCCCAATCAGCCATCAGCCTCCAGCGATACCTCCGCCAAGGAGGTTATTTTTTACCCTTGGTTCATTAATTAGTCCGTCAGTCAGCAAGTCAGTCAGTGGGTCAGTGACAGTTAGTGTGTCAGTGACAGTCAGCTGGTCAGTGACAGTCAGATGGTCAGTGACAGTCAGTGAGATGGTCAGTGACAGTCAGTAAGTCAGTCTGTGACAGTCAGTCAGATGGTCAGTGACAGTCAGTCAGTCAGTCAGTGACAGTCAATTAGTGACATTCAGTCAAGGCTTGCTTACAATCTTCGTCCCATTCCAGTCGGTTTGGTGCCTTCGCCTTGGTCTTGTCGGTTAGTGGAAGGGCAATGTCGGCGAATGATGGTATGAACTTCCGGTAAAATCCCACCAACCCCAGGAAGGAGCGAAGTTCCTTCTTACTTTGAGGGGCACCTGCCGACAAGATCCTCTCCACCTTCCGCGCCTCAGGGTAAAGTTGGCCAAATCCCACTGCGTGACCCAGAAAGTCGATGGAATAGAAGGCCAGCGAGCACTTCGAGGGTTTGGCTGTCAGTCCTGTTTCGCGTAGTCGGTTCAGGAATGCACGGACTGCCGTCATGTGGCAGTCCCAGTCTGACGAGGCGATCAAAACGTCGTCCAGAAAATTCTCTATCCGAAACTTCTGGAGAGGGTGCAGCAACTTCCGCATTATTCGAGAGAAAACAGCCCCCGCGGTCTTCAGACCAAAAGGCATTACAGTCCATCAGAACTGACCTTGGGTAGAGGAAAACGCGGTCTTGTCTCTGTCAGAAGTTCGCATCGGTATTTGCCAGTACCCTTTCGTCAGATCGAACTTGCTCATGCATCTGGCATCCCGCAGGGAGTTGAATCTCTGTTCCAAATCTGGCATTGGTTCCGCGTCGACAGCAAGTGACAGTCGGTCAGTCAGTGAGTCCGCGACAGTCAGTCAGTCAATTAATAGTCAATCAGTGGCAGTAAGTCAGTGACAGTCAGTCAGTCAGCAAGCATAATACTTCTAAAAGTTCACAATGGATTCGGATGATGCACGGTCATAAATTTCCCCAAGGAACAATCCATTAAATTTGGGAGGTTATCTGTTGTCTCGTTTTTGAAATTACAACCATAAAGAAAATGTTGTCTGCTGTGTGGTTTGGGAATTGGAAGCATGAAGAAAATGTCTGCTGTGTAGTTTGGGAATTGGAAGAATAAAGATAACGTCTGCTGTGTGGTTTGGGAATTAGAAGCATAAAGAGAATGCTGTCTGCTGTGTGGTTTGGGAATTAGAAGCATAAAGAGAATGCTGTCTGCTGTGTGGTTTGGGAATTAGAAGCATAAAGAGAATGCTGTCTGCTGTGTGGTTTGGGAATTAGAAGCATAAAGAGAATGCTGTCTGCTGTGTGGTTTAGGAATTGGAAGCATAAAGAGAATGCTGTCTGCTGTGTGGTTTGGGAATTAGAAGCATAAAGAGAATGCTGTCTGCTGTGTGGTTTGGGAATTGGAAGCATAAAGAGAATGCTGTCTGCTGTGTGGTTTGGGAATTAGAAGCATAAAGAGAATGCTGTCTGCTGTGTGGTTTGGGAATTAGAAGCATAAAGAGAATGCTGTCTGCTGTGTGGTTTGGGAACTAGAAGCATAAAGAGAATGATGTCTGCTGTGTGGTTTGGGAATTAGAAG
>JAWQFJ010024902.1:32500-35000 GCA_034096865.1 Theodoxus fluviatilis
CGTCTGTACAGTGACTTAATCTTGTTTAAGTGCACTGCCATGGAGCCATCCCAAACAACAGATGCAAAATTAATATGAGAATTTATGTGTGCGTGAAAAAATATCTGGCATGCATCGGTGTTTACAAGATCCCTTAGTTTGGATAGTAGGAAAATGTTTTTAGCAATAGTTTTGCATAAAGAATTAATATGCAAGTCAAATGTTCACAAACAATTATGCCAAGCACTCTGTGTGTGTGTGTGTGTGTGTGTGAGAGAGAGAGAGAGAGAGAGAGAGAGAGAGAGAGAGAGAGAGAGAGAGAGACAGAGAGAGTCAGAGAGAGAGAGACACAGAGACACAGAGAGACACAGAGACACAGAGAGAGACAGACAGAGACAGAGAGACAGATACAGAGACAGAATGATTTTCAGCTGCGAAACAAAAAGTGAAGAGTCGGTTGTACATTTTAGGGTTGGCCGTGTGACAGAAAACAAACAATTCTTTGGGGTTTGTCATTATTAGATTTTATTGATTGCACTATTGATAAGACTCGGCGTTTAATTCAATGTCGTGTAAAAATTGTCCTCTGCTGCTGTAGCTTGAGGCCTTCATTATTCTCCAGCCAGTTCCCCCTGTGGGCTGGAGTTAAGAATAGACCCTCCAAATACCGATTCATAAAAGCGAATAACTAGGTAACTGGAGACTTAATTTGCTTTATTTCTAACCAGCTGTACTGATTGACGTGCACAGTGGCCTTACATAGCCTACAAAGGCTGACAGGCCGTTACACTCTATTCATTCATTCATTCATTCATTCGTTCATTCATTCTCCAGCCAGCACTCCTTTGTGGCAATGCACTGCTAGATCTCTCCTGCTGGTTGTCTTCAGGTGTCTGTTGTCATCCTCTCTGTCTCCGTCCACTAATCCTTTTTCACTTCCTCTACGTTTATCTCTCCATCCATCTCTTTTCATCCCTCTCCATCCATCTCTCTCCATCCCTATCCATTCATCCCTCTTCATCCCTCTCCATCCATCTCTCTATTCCTCTCTATTCATCTCTCGCCAACCACGTCTCCTTATTATCTCTATATATATCTTTCCATCCACCTCTTTCCATCCACCTCTTTCCAACTATTTCTTACCATTCCTCTTCATCAACCGGTTCTTTCCATAGAGCTCCCTCTATTCATCTCTCCATACACCTGTGCGTGTATGCGTGCGTGCGTGCGTGCGTTCATGCGAGCATGATAACTTCACAAATGCGCAATTTTACAGCACGAAGTGGCAATACATTCCTAAACCCTGTTCTTAATTGACAAAAAAATATTGGCTAATATTCACCAAGTCTTGGCAAATTACTTAATGGCAAACATTCGGCCCTAATTTGACAACTATTGCGCAATGTCTTGGCAAATCTTTCGTTTGTTAATAGCGTGACGAAACCAAGCCAAGATCTCGCAAATAGAGGACATTTGCAATATGGCATCAATCGGCATCATTCCCATACTGTAAGTGTGCAATGGCTGTAACTGTAAACGAAGCGACATATTTTTGGTGGTGATAATGATGATGATGTTTTATTCCTGCTCAAATACATGAACGTTGTGGAATAGCCTACCTTTCCCTGCCCGTCACTCTGATTCCATGTCCCAGTTCAAAACCTCCCTTAAGACACACCTGTTCCGGTCAGTCTTTTTTGACGAGCAGTGAGGTGCTTCACAAGGCGCCTCTCTTATGTTTCGTGTTTTGTTTATTGCCTGCTATGTTAATTAATTGTATTGTATTTAACTCTTCTTTTAATTCAACTGTACAGTGTGCGAGTGTTGGAATGTTTTGTATGAGTGTGGACTTTTCATTGTAAACGCCATGAGCTTGCCTATTAGGGAAGGTATGTGCGTATAAGTAATCTGTATTATTATTATTATTATTATTATTATTATTATTATTATTATTATTATTATTATTATTATACGTTCTTTAGGAAGACTTTCAACCCCAGTAACCACTTAGCAGCGCCCGCCAACCTGTTTTAAGTAGAGGCAAAACAAGGCTACCCACCTAGCCCAAGGATGCGACTTGAGGATCAGTGAAGCATTGAACACTGCACCTGCCAGTCACGAGGCGAGTGTCCTAGGGCGCGTTTGTTTGGCCCAAAAGCTCGAGAGAATCGCGAGGGCTAGGCGTTGCCTACGTTCCTCGCTCATAAGGACGCACTCGCCGTGAAGGCGGGAGGCCGAGGGAGGTCCGGAGCTCCCTCGATCCTTCCCGCTGCAGTGACCCGGATGAGCCAAAATGGCGGAGACAGTGCGAGTTGGGCTGGTGTTCGGAGAGAACAGTGCCTGTAATGTGCTTCTCAGGGTTCGAGAATGGAAAAGTGTACGTATACGGAAGTATTTGCTGTTCGAGTGTTCATTTGTATATATAGAGGAGTAGGTGTATTGGATATTTCTGGTCATACACTGCCGAAATTTGTTTTATCGCTTGAAGTATACGTACGCTCTATGAATTATGTCCCTTCAC
>JAWQFJ010024902.1:40000-42544 GCA_034096865.1 Theodoxus fluviatilis
CGTCTGTACTATCCTTTTGTAAGATGTTGCAGATCTCTTTCTTAGCTGTTATTTGCTCTCTAGATTGCTCTGTTTTGACGTCTCGAATCTCTCTGTCTGGTCATCAGGACTTGCTCTTTTACTCCCTATGAGTGTTTAGATTGGGGGTGGAGTGGGGGGCAGGCTTTCCTGTGTGAGAGGTTTTTCGTGTGGTACCTGTGAACGAGGCCCCGGCAGCGATTCTGCAATTTACCTCCCTCATGGGCGTCGAAGCTGCCGTAAGTGGTTGGATCGGCCTCCGTATAGCTCCTCGGAGATAACCCAACACTTCAATCTGCGGCCAGTTTGTTTTTCTTCTCTTCCCCATTTTCTTCTCCCAATGAATTTCCTGCTAAAATGTGCTCCTTGCTTCTACTGCACCCCCCATACACCAGATCTCCTCCTCCCCCTTCCTCTCCCCCGCAAGTCATACTAAAGACCCGTTTCTTTATTAGCCAGGTTTTCCGACCTTAAGTAGCTCTAACAGCGACGAAGATTTTCACAATTATTTCTGATTAAGTATCTCGTAGTATAACAAAATTGCGCTAGAGAGGGTTACTATAGAATACCAGGGTCCAGAGAGGAGAGTTAGAACAAAGATTATAGGTGCGCATTAAGATTTATAGTTCGTTAATGTATTGTCCATAAGGATAATTACTTTTGAACACACATCAGCTGTGAAGAAGAAGAATCTATCTTGCGTGGCCCAGGAAATGGCCAGGCTAGCTGGGAGTCAGCAATGAGTGGAGTGGCAGATAAGGGTATCGTACACGACAGCATCATAGATCAGGCGCACAACGCACCTGACAGTACAATCCAAAGTCTTGTTAGACAGTACAGGCTCGTGTACTGAGATGATGGTTCGATTGTTGTTGATAGTAGTCGTGCCTGGGGTTATCCTAGAAAATTGATGAGATAAAAAAGCGAGTGTATTAGTGGCAATTGGATGGAGGCCTAAGAAGACATCCTCCAGATCGTCAAAATTTTTGAGTATAAAAGATAGACTAAAGGACATAAAGCGTCGTGGAATAGGTGTGGTTCTGAATTAAAAGCAGTAGGTCATTTTCAATGCATAGACGCAACCACTCCAGTGAACAAAAAAGTAGATTGGGGGTAGATGTAGACAAGGTGGACAATTAAAAAGTTGGGATTTTTTGGATATGCAGTTGTTGTTGTTTGATGTGATAGTATTCCTGCTTGATACTAGCAAAAGCGTATAGAAATCTCTATCCGGGTAAAAACAGATGGGGGAAAGAGAGAGGAAAAAAAAAAAAAAAAGGTAGGGATAGGATTAGTTTCTCTTTTCCCCCCTAAAAAAAAACAGACTGTTCAGAATAGCCTCCCCCCGTTAAACCTAGTTCCCCCACACGTCTCTTTTTGTGGGAATGTGGAAATTCAACGAATTTTGTAATTTGTACAGCCTGAACGGAAGGAGACTTTCAATAGTTATAAATCTATTGCAAATGACATAAAACGGTATAGGTAGAAGAAAAAATTTCGTTCACAAAATAGAGATACGCGGCTATGGAATAATTAAAGTGTAAAGAAAGAAAAAGGTAATGAATAGTATAGGATAAAATTGAGTTGTTCGAAGAAAAAAAAAAATTAAGAAAACGTCTAATGAAAACGTCTAATACCGAAGGCGGGATTTATGTTGGTCAAGTGTTCTGGCGACTTAGTCCCTTGCATACGCGTATATAACAGTGCCTTTGCACGACACCAATTTCTAGCTGCAAGATATTACGGTTCAGTAGATTATGCGAGGTTTTCATCCAAGAAAGAACTTGTCGGGCACGAAGGAGGAATGTGTGATTTGAAAGCATAAGAGAGCTTTCTTGTTCTTTACAATCATGAAATGCCACTCGTAAAAGCTTGAAACGCAACCACAACAATTTCTCTTTCACATGATTGTATGGCGTTGATGGGTACACTAAAATAAAAAAATCTTTTCGGGAGGTCACAGTCAATTCCAAAACAAACGCAGAAACGAAGAATCGAAACGGAAGGCGGCACAGCATAGCGTTGTTAGAAAGCCGTGGGTGGTAATCGCTTGCTCGTCCCGTGTTAGGGGGGTGTATGATGATGGTTCATCAACACACAAATCACACAGCAGCAGTTGCAGAGTGCACGCACTACTCGATGAAAAAATAAAAAAAAAATTTCGAGACCATGATGGATATACTAAGGAAAGGTAACAAGTGGTGTCGAAGTAAAAATAGTGTATGTAAAGAATCAAACTTGTACTCAGAACGCGGCAGTAAAGCAGTACATCCTGCCTTCCTGGTCATTTATGTAATTGTGTTGGCGAGGAAAAGGCTCGCATTCACTTAAGCGACAAAAAAGCATGAGAAAATCGACCAGGGATATTTGGCCCCTAGAGGCCGCAACAATAGTAATTTACAATCTGTTGTTATTACAACAAAACTTTATCGCCCGAATTTTCCCAATGCTATTTTTAAGTATAAAACTTCCCAATGTATAGTTTGACTTATGATTGCCTTATTGATGCACTTCATCAAAAAGGAA
>JAWQFJ010024904.1:0-10000 GCA_034096865.1 Theodoxus fluviatilis
AATCAATCAAATCTCTCTCTCTCTCTCTCTCTCTCTCTCTCTCTCTCTCTCTCTCTTTCTCTCTCTTTCTCTCTCTCTCTCTCTCTCTCTCTCTCTCTCTCTCCTCTTTCCCATGTGATTATAATTTCCCTCACATGATGTCATTAACGTCAAATGTTAGGTCATTTCTTATTAATGCGTTCCCCCCCCCCCCCCCCCCCTCTCAAATCTTTTAGTGATTTTAATTCCCCATTAATTTCTAATTTACGTGTGTCTCTTACTTCTTCAGTCATCTCATTCTCGTTGAGATTAGTCAGTAAACAGATGCGAATGTTTTCGCTTTAAGCTCATGAACCTCATGCAGTCATGGGTGATGAATGACCAAGTATAGTATGATCGCCTTGCTGTTACCACTGCCTGTCCCCAAAGCGAACTCGCACTCAATTTGGGGGGGAAAGTGGGCGGGGGTGGGGCATGGTGATTTGCCGCGGGGTGTTGGGGGGTGGGAGAAGACGGTGCATGCCAACAACTGTTGCAGCTCCTTCATACAGCTTCTTCGATCCTCTCTATTCCCGTGTCCTGGCTCCGGGGCACACATGCCTTCGCCTCTTAGAATACTAGTGTTGCTCTCCCCCTTCCATCCCCCCTCCTTGTCCCTCAAATCCCCATTCCCCCACTACCCCCTTCCTTCATTTAGTGCGGACCCTCTTCCATACTGCTTTCCTGGGAAAACAACGCTGCACCCAATGACCTGTACCACGTGATCAAGGTTAGGGTCACTGCCAGCTCTGTGTTCCCCGAGGGATGGCTGAGGAGCCACGAGGAGGTGCTGAATGTAGTGTCATTGATCGGCTCCAGGTGCCAGGGGCTGCACTGACCCCTTTTCAGGGGTCAAGCACTCCCCTCTACCGCGTTTCCAGGGAAGACTGACAAAGTGACAGCGGGGTTTCTGGCGGGCAGACGACCAGACTGTGTAGAAAACGAAAAGCCCTGTGGGTCTTTGAATTCCATCCGAATTGTCTGCTGTGATGAATGATTACACACGTGAGTGTAGAAATAGGGCATGACGTTTTAAGTGATACATTGGAAAGGGTCTCTCATAGGGCAGAGATGCAAAAAGCCTTCCCCATCTGCTTGAAACCCATGACTGAGGAAATTGGAAAATACATTTGTTTTGCTATGTCTGCTCTAGAGCCATCGTAGCTATAAACATCGCCAGTGTATATATTTGTAATCTTCCTCTAAAGAAGGAAATTATAATGAAACAGTGTCAACCCAAAATTATATTAATGATTCATACAAATGGGAAAATGACTGATACAAAACCATTCTGCTGGAATTTTTCAAGTATAATGCCACTGACATATATACAATCTCATTAATGAGATATGTTTTGAAATGTAATGTAGATATAAATATATATATACTAATTAATGTGCTGTATATGTAGAATGCCATTGTAGGAAGTTAGAACAATTAGCAAAATGTTGCACCAGACGTGTAACTGACCAACGCAACCGAAGACTAGCAGAAATCCAGCCAAAATTGGCCTCGTCTCGTGTGGCATTGGCCTTGCCTTGCTAATGGTTCGCCCATTGAACTTTGAAATGACAAGTATCAGAGGTAGAATATTACTTACTTAATAAAAGAATTTATACAGTGCACTAAACAAGGAAAAATAACGGTCACTCGCGTAGCTTTCGCCGGGCTTACGCCCTGCTTCTCCAGCGGTCTGACTGAGACTGAACTGACTTGGGGTTCAGTCTAAACGCCCGTGAGATGGACTCACGAAAGTGACTGAATAAGGGAGTTGTAGACTGCCGGGAGGTCGTGACTCTCCCCTGCCTCTGTTGAGAGTTGGCTTGGTGGCCGCGATGTGGATATCCTCCTTAATTAACCCCTCGGCGGAACCAGTTCGCCTCACTCTCAAGCACCGAGATGTTGTCGTCAGCGAAGTCTTGTTCCGTCTGGGCCAGGTGTTTCCCCACAGGAGATGACCTCTGTCGGTGCTCCCCCAATCTCCTCCCCATACGCCTTTCTGTCTCGCCTACTGTACCGTGTACGTAGAATTCTTACTTACTTTTTCCTGTGGGCTCCCTGTGGAACATAGGGCCGCAACCACACCACGCCAACGGACTCGGCTCTGGCCAGCTTCCCTCAGCTGGGCCCACGCCAGTCCGGCCGCTCTTGCCTCGCTAACTACTGATCTTCTCCATGTCTGCTTCGGATTCCCAACTGTTCTCTCTCCCTGTGGGTTCCGCTGCAGTGCCTGTCTTGTGACGTTGTCAGTTGGTTTCGTAGAATGTATCACATTTACCCCCACTTCCGTTTCTTCACTTCTTGGCTGCTGGGGTTCTGATTGGTTGGCAATAGAAAACTTCTCAGTCCACCTGATTTTCAGGATATGTCGTAGGAATGTGTTGACGAAAGTCTGGACCTCGTCGGTGTTGTGTTTGTCACTGTAGGTTCTGACATTGCAGTTGCCTATTCCTGTGATTTTGTTCATGTCTTTATGCTGTGGAAAATTTCCTGCAAGAATTAGTTTTCACATTTCTTCTCAAATATAAAGCATTGTACGTATTCGAAAGGTAACATACAGGAAAACAGCTCGTGGAAATAATATGTTTATCAATTTGTCATGTTTTCCTTGTGGGTTGGGGGTAATAATTGTCCGGCCGCCTCTCTGTACACGATTCGTGAGAGGTGAATGACTCGGGAAATCGTAATTTGACTTGATTTGACTTGCTGTGACTCTAACCAGCTGTAGGCCTACTGATTGTCGTGACCGATGGTCTTTCATAGCCTACAAAGGCTGATAAGCCACAAAACTTCATCCATCCATCCTTCCTTCCATCAATTCAAAGTGGCTTGTGCAGGACATACAAATACAATGAATGGACGCGTTGAATTCGGTCGGAGCCAAGCCCAGCATTGATGCTAGTCTACAATTCATGAAGTCTGCTTAATTCTCTCAACGCCCTATCCGTGTTTGCATCTCCCTCAACAGTCGAGTGACGGGACGGAAACTGCTCAGCAAGGGATAAGTAGCGTGCGTGTGAATGAAGCGTTTGCAAACACGAAAACATTTGGTTGTCCGGCACGCCTGTGTCCGTGATCACGTGATGTCCGCTGTGAGAGGTGATTCGCCTGGATTGGCTTGGACTTGACTGTTGGAACATTTCAACGCATGTGCCCACAGTTAACGCAGTGTATTGTGTTGCCACTACTGCAGTGAAACAACTTGGAAACCATTTGACATCGAGACATCCGGACACTGGTCCCCAACCGTACTTCCCGGATAGCAATAATCTGAAGGAGAAAAAAGGAGTCGAACGTTTCGAGGATCAAAGCTTTAATAGCCCTCAATAAAAAAACGAACTTTGCGAAGTTGGTGTACTGCAGTGGCCGTTGATATGGACAAAGACGAAAACAGCGCTCATGTCGGAGGCTATGGGCCTACTGAAGTCGGGCTGCAGATTCACCATACCATGACATTACATCTTTGTCTGTCCAATGAATGATGACATCTTTGTCCATCGTTTCTCAGACCCCCTCCCACCCATTCACACCCATTTTTCACACCCACCCACCCCGACCGTGCACTGATATTAAATACGACAATTTCATTCCCCCCATCCAGGAAGCAACTTTTGCATTTAAACTCCGTGTAACTTTTCACCAGCCTCTAGCTCTCATTCCAATCTCAAAGATGCATGTTGCTACATCATGATGTCATCGTTGTGACGTGACGTAATCGAGGCACGTGCATTGTGACCCGTCCTTCTTTCTCATTAGGCTGGGTCCACACGTTTTGCCAGACGAGAGAGTGTTAAATATAGCACCGTCTGGCTTTACCGCCCTGGTCTATAGGATGAAAGGATGGAGCGGTATGCCGCGCATGACACAGGTGTGCCAAAGAATACATTTGTTGCCGAGGTGTGAAAGTGATGTGCAAACACAGAGTGAAAACATAGCTACGTGCCCTCCTTATAATTACTGCGTCGTGCCCCTTGCATCCAAGTGTAGTAAATATCCTCCAGCGGGTATTGACAAGTTTCTATCATCAAAGGAAGAATGCAATTACCGGGTGATCATTCTATCTACCTTGACAAAGCTGTAATGGTGAGACATTTTGTTCAGCCTCCTCTATTTGTATGGGGGTGAATGGTTCGTTTATCAATGAAACTGGATTATCTCATTCACCTTTCCTTCTCCGGTGACTGTGTTTGCTCAGGAATGTGTATTCAGGCATTTCATTCACCGAAATCATTGACTGCTATCAGAACTGTGGAGCACCTCACTCACTGAAAGCACAGGCTGTATTCTCAATTCGATGGATGGGGTTATACTGTCTATCGGATCAGCCTGTGTATGCTATTGAAGACCGTTGATCACGAAAAATCATCATAGCTGGTTAGAATAAGAGAAAGCCGTCCCGATTTACCTATTTATTCACCTCCTACGACTTGAGAATGTAGGGAGACTCGGCGGATAAATTAATTACCTCCAACTCACAGGGGGCTTCTCAAAAGGGAAACATAAGAAACAGAGATTGAAGTTTTGCAGTTCGTAAGCAGTTCAAGGCTATTGAGTGTCAAAGCACTAGAGCTGGTTAGGGTAAGATCAAGTTTCGCTTCCCTCGGAGGAGGATTAAAACCTTGTCTGCGTTGCAATGACGCGAGGTCCTTTGAGACGTAGGCCGATGTCAGCATGTGTCAAGAATCGCATACCCCCCTCATCAGCGGGAATGCTGCGGTCTTCGAGGTCTGCTCCAGTAGAACTTGCACAGCCAGTCCCAAGCAACATTTACCACCCCCACCCACTTTCTCCCCCAAATTGAGTGCGAGTTCGCTGTGGGGACAGGCAGTGGTAGCAGCAAGGCGATCATACTATACTTGGTCATTCATCACCCAGGACTGCATGAGGTTCACCAGCTTATATAAAGCAAAAACATTCGCGTCTGTTTACTGACTAATCTCAACGAGAAGGAGATGACTGAAGAAGTAAAAGACAGACGTAAATTAGAAATTAATGGGGACTTAAAATCACTAAAAGATTTGAGAGAGGGGGGGGGGGGGGGGGGGGGGGAATGAAATTAAGAAGACCTAACATTTGACGTTAATGACATCATGTGAGGGAAATTATAATCACGTGGGAAAGACGAGAGAGAGAGAGAGAGAGAGACAGAGACAGAGACAGAGACAGAGACAGAGACAGAGACAGACAGACACACTGACACACAGACAGACACACTGGCACACATACAGATGCACTGACACACAGACAGACGCACTGACACACACACAGACACACACACAGACACACAGACAGACACACAGACACACAGACAGACACACAGACAGACAGACAGACAGTCACACAGACACACAGACAGAAAGACAGACACACAGACACAGACAGACACACAGACAGACATGACACAGGCACCCAGAGACAGGACCACAGACAGAAACAAGAAGGAACGCAGACCAGGCTCGAAACAGGATACAGAGACAGATCATCTCTCCCTGGATTCTTCCCTCCTCCCTGTCCCCGTCTTTTGAATTCATTTCACGGGGACAGGGAGGAGGCATGAATCCAGGGAGAGATGATCTGTCTCTGTATCCGTTCGACTTTCTGCAGTTCCTGGTCTGTGTGTCTGTCTGTCTGTCTGTGTGTCTGTGTATCTGTCTTTCTGTCTGTCTGTCTGTCTGTCTGTCTGTCTGTGTGTCTGTCTGTGTCTGTGTGTCTGTCTTTCTGTCTGTGTGTCTGTGTGACTGTCTGTCTGTCTGTCTGTGTGTCTGTCTGTGTGTCTGTGTGTCTGTCTGTGTGTCTGTGTGTGTGTCTGTGTGTGTGTCAGTGCGTCTGTCTGTGTGTCAGTGCATCTGTATGTGTGCCAGTGTGTCTGTCTGTGTGTCAGTGTGTCTGTCTGTCTCTGTCTCTGTCTCTGTCTCTGTCTCTGTCTCTCTCTCTCTCTCTCTCTCTCTCTCGTCTTTCCCACGTGATTATAATTTCCCTCACATGATGTCATTAACGTCAAATGTTAGGTCTTCTTAATGTGATTCCCGCTACCACCACCCCACCCACCCCCCTCTCTCAAATCTTTTAGGGATTTTAAGTCCCCATTAATTTCTAATTTACGTCTGTCTTTTACTTCTTCAGTCATCTCCTTCTCGTTGAGATTAGTCAGTAAACAGACGCGAATGTTTTTGCTTTATATAAGCTGGTGAACCTCATGCAGTCCTGGGTGATGAATGACCAAGTATAGTATGATCGCCTTGCTGCTACCACTGCCTGTCCCCACAGCGAACTCGCACTCAATTTGGGGGAGAAAGTGGGTGGGGGTGGTAAATGTTGCTTGGGACTGGCTGTGCAAGTTCTACTGGAGCAGACCTCGAAGACCGCAGCATTCCCGCTGATGAGGGGGGTATGCGATTCTTGACACATGCTGACATCGGCCTACGTCTCAAAGGACCTCGCGTCATTGCAACGCAGACAAGGTTTTAATCCTCCTCCGAGGGAAGCGAAACTTGATCTTACCCTAACCAGCTCTAGTGCTTTGACACTCAATAGCCTTGAACTGCTTACGAACTGCAAAACTTCAATCTCTGTTTCTTATGTTTCCCTTTTGAGAAGCCCCCTGTGAGTTGGAGGTAATTAATTTATCCGCCGAGTCTCCCTACATTCTCAAGTCGTAGGAGGTGAATAAATAGGTAAATCGGGACGGCTTTCTCTTATTCTAACCAGCTATGATGATTTTTCGTGATCAACGGTCTTCAATAGCATACGCAGGCTGATCCGATAGACAGTATAACCCGATCCATCGAATTGAGAATACAGCCTGTGCTTTCAGTGAGTGAGGTGCTCCACAGTTCTGATAGCAGTCAATGATTTCGGTGAATGAAATGCCTGAATACACATTCCTGAGCAAACACAGTCACCGGAGAAGGAAAGGTGAATGAGATAATCCAGTTTCATTGATAAACGAACCATTCACCCCCATACAAATAGAGGAGGCTGAACAAAATGTCTCACCATTACAGCTTTGTCAAGGTAGATAGAATGATCACCCGGTAATTGCATTCTTCCTTTGATGATAGAAACTTGTCAATACCCGCTGGAGGATATTTACTACACTTGGATGCAAGGGGCACGACGCAGTAATTATAAGGAGGGCACGTAGCTATGTTTTCACTCTGTGTTTGCACATCACTTTCACACCTCGGCAACAAATGTATTCTTTGGCACACCTGTGTCATGCGCGGCATACCGCTCCATCCTTTCATCCTATAGACCAGGGCGGTAAAGCCAGACGGTGCTATATTTAACACTCTCTCGTCTGGCAAAACGTGTGGACCCAGCCTAATGAGAAAGAAGGACGGGTCACAATGCACGTGCCTCGATTACGTCACGTCACAACGATGACATCATGATGTAGCAACATGCATCTTTGAGATTGGAATGAGAGCTAGAGGCTGGTGAAAAGTTACACGGAGTTTAAATGCAAAAGTTGCTTCCTGGATGGGGGGAATGAAATTGTCGTATTTAATATCAGTGCACGGTCGGGGTGGGTGGGTGTGAAAAATGGGTGTGAATGGGTGGGAGGGGGTCTGAGAAACGATGGACAAAGATGTCATCATTCATTGGACAGACAAAGATGTAATGTCATGGTATGGTGAATCTGCAGCCCGACTTCAGTAGGCCCATAGCCTCCGACATGAGCGCTGTTTTCGTCTTTGTCCATATCAACGGCCACTGCAGTACACCAACTTCGCAAAGTTCGTTTTTTTATTGAGGGCTATTAAAGCTTTGATCCTCGAAACGTTCGACTCCTTTTTTCTCCTTCAGATTATTGCTATCCGGGAAGTACGGTTGGGGACCAGTGTCCGGATGTCTCGATGTCAAATGGTTTCCAAGTTGTTTCACTGCAGTAGTGGCAACACAATACACTGCGTTAACTGTGGGCACATGCGTTGAAATGTTCCAACAGTCAAGTCCAAGCCAATCCAGGCGAATCACCTCTCACAGCGGACATCACGTGATCACGGACACAGGCGTGCCGGACAACCAAATGTTTTCGTGTTTGCAAACGCTTCATTCACACGCACGCTACTTATCCCTTGCTGAGCAGTTTCCGTCCCGTCACTCGACTGTTGAGGGAGATGCAAACACGGATAGGGCGTTGAGAGAATTAAGCAGACTTCATGAATTGTAGACTAGCATCAATGCTGGGCTTGGCTCCGACCGAATTCAACGCGTCCATTCAATGTATTTGTATGTCCTGCACAAGCCACTTTGAATTGATGGAAGGAAGGATGGATGGATGAAGTTTTGTGGCTTATCAGCCTTTGTAGGCTATGAAAGACCATCGGTCACGACAATCAGTAGGCCTACAGCTGGTTAGAGTCACAGCAAGTCAAATCAAGTCAAATTACGATTTCCCGAGTCATTCACCTCTCACGAATCGTGTACAGAGAGGCGGCCGGACAATTATTACCCCCAACCCACAAGGAAAACATGACAAATTGATAAACATATATTATTTCCACGAGCTGTTTTCCTGTATGTTACCTTTCGAATACGTACAATGCTTTATATTTGAGAAGAAATGTGAAAACTAATTCTTGCAGGAAATTTTCCACAGCATAAAGACATGAACAAAATCACAGGAATAGGCAACTGCAATGTCAGAACCTACAGTGACAAACACAACACCGACGAGGTCCAGACTTTCGTCAACACATTCCTACGACATATCCTGAAAATCAGGTGGACTGAGAAGTTTTCTATTGCCAACCAATCAGAACCCCAGCAGCCAAGAAGTGAAGAAACGGAAGTGGGAGTAAATGGGACACATTCTACGAAACCAACTGACAACGTCACAAGACAGGCACTGCAACGGAACCCACAGGGAGAGAGAACAGTTGGGAATCCGAAGCAGACATGGAGAAGATCAGTAGTTAGCGAGGCAAGAGCGGCCGAACTGGCGTGGGCCCAGCTGAGGGAAGCTGGCCAGAGCCGAGTCCGTTGGCGTGGTGTGGTTGCGGCCCTATGTTCCACAGGGAGCCCACAGGAAAAAGTAAGTAAGAATTCTACGTACACGGTACAGTAGGCGAGACAGAAAGGCGTATGGGGAGGAGATTGGGGGAGCACCGACAGAGGTCATCTCCTGTGGGGAAACACCTGGCCCAGACGGAACAAGACTTCGCTGACAACAACATCTCGGTGCTTGAGAGTGAGGCGAACTGTTTCCGCCTAGGGGTTAATTAAGGAGGATGTCCACATCGCGGCCACCAAGCCAACTCTCAACAGAGACAGGGGGGAGTCACGACCTGCAGGCAGTCTACAACTCCCTTATTCAGTCACTTTCGTGAGTCCATCTCACGGGCGTTTAGACAGAACCCCAAGTCAGTTCAGTCTCAGTCAGACCGCTGGAGAAGCAGGGCGTAAGCCCGGCGAAAGCTACGCGAGTGACCGTTATTTTTCCTTGTTTAGTGCACTGTATAAATTCTTTTATTAAGTAAGTAATATTCTACCTCTGATACTTGTCACTTCAAAGTTCAATGGGCAAACCATTAGGCAAGGCCAATGCCACACGAGACGAGGCCAATTTTGGCTGGATTTCTGCTAGTCTTCGGTTGCGTTGGTCAGTTACACGTCTGGTGCAACATTTTGCTAATTGTTCTAACTTCCTACAATGGCATTCTACATATACAGCACATTAATTAGTATATATATATTTATATCTACATTACATTTCAAAACATATCTCATTAATGAGATTGTATATATGTCAGTGGCATTATACTTGAAAAATTCCAGCAGAATGGTTTTGTATCAGTCATTTTCCCATTTGTATGAATCATTAATATAATTTTGGGTTGACACTGTTTCATTATAATTTCCTTCTTTAGAGGAAGATTACAAATATATACACTGGCGATGTTTATAGCTACGATGGCTCTAGAGCAGACATAGCAAAACAAATGTATTTTCCAATTTCCTCAGTCATGGGTTTCAA
>JAWQFJ010024905.1:0-2500 GCA_034096865.1 Theodoxus fluviatilis
TCTCTCTCTCTCTCTCTCTCTCTCTCTCTCTCTCTCTCTCTCCCTCCCTCCCTCCCTCCTTCTCTCTCTCTGTCTATCTCTCTCTCTCTCTCTCTCTCTCTGTCTGAGTCTCGGCGTGAGTTGTGTTAATGGAAAAAGCCACTAAACAACATGCGAAGTTATACTCTGTCAGAACTGAGCTTTTCCAAGCGTAGGTATGAGCTGTATTGGATACAGAGAGTAAGATAAATAATTAAGTCGGTTTTTTAAATACCCATATAAGACACTTTTGCAGAATACTAATTAAGCATTACTCAGGGATTCGAGACTTACCCCGAGTGTTATTATCTTCTGAGGAATAAGTGCATCATATCACTGTCAGTGGCATCGATAATGATTTTTTTACCTGAGCAGTGCGTAGGAAAAAGGTTAGAGCAAGATCGAGTCACGAGTTCCAGTCATTCGCCTCAAAGGAATCGGACAGGGAGACGTAGCATGTGTATAACCTCATGCTGTGAACCCGAGTCAGAAGTGACTCTGGCACAGTTCGCAATGAATGCGTGATAGACTTGACCCTTCACATTACAGCATTGCGCCAAAAATAGTTCGTTCTGATAATATTTTCCCACCTCTTTTTACAGAATCATTCAGATGTCAAAACTTGTTTCCATTTCAACACGAAGATTGTGTTTTATCGAATAAACGCTTGTTATTGCCTCAACAAAAGTAAGTTATGAGTTTTGTGCGAAATAGTCTTAGAACTACTTTAACGGCATGCCAGGGAGCAGATCGGCTATCCCACAAGTCTCTCGTGTGACCCCCATTTGAATTTATCGGACGAAATCCTTCCATGACGTGATGTCAACTGTGCTAGAGACTGTTTGCCGGCAGGCGAAGTCTCTAGTGGACTAGAATGGTATAACCTCCGACCATCCGTACAGAGTGACTCGTTCTCAGCAGCGTTTGGCTCCGAAGAGGATACTTGTTAATTATACTAGAGACGGCTGAGAAACACATGAAGTATTTTTCTCGTAGTCATGTCAAATTATGGACTTTAAAAGCACTGGCACCGGGCAGAATACGATTACAAACGTACAGAAGACACGTGGTTTTCCATAGAACCAGCAGATAACGGGCCAGTTTCCAACCTTTCCTTTCTTTCAAAACTGTTAGAGAAATTTGCTTTGCAGCAGTTGTTAGAGCACGTGTCCAAGCATGATCTTTTGGCTCGTTTTCAGTCCGCGTACCGTGCTCACCATTCCACCGAAACAGCTCTGCTCCGTGTTCTAAACGACCTCCTTGTCGCATCCGATGATTCCAAAGTTTCCCTTCTCACGTTGTTAGATTTGAGTGCTGCGTTTGACACAATAGATCATGGAATTCTTCTTTGCTTCGGAGGTGATGGGTAACTAACACAGGACATGGGACACCGCCTTCGACTGTGAGTACTATTAGATGTGTGGAGGACTTATTGATCGATGTGTTGTCTGAAGTAGGAATTGATTCTTTTTTAATGGGGGTAGGGGGTCGCTTGTCCGGCAGGGTCCTGGCTACCCCTTTACCTGTACTCTTGACCTCTCAACATCGATGTTGTTAGTTTCTGGCAACACGTTTTAATAATAATAATAAATAATAATAATAATGAATACCATTTGTATAGCGCACTTCTGTACAACTCAATGCGCTGACATAACCACATTCACACGTGGACGACCCCTGAGCAGAGTTTTCACTGAATTCGCTTTAGAAAAAAATTGTGAATATGCGTCGTCTGCGTGGCGCGTGCAGGTTGTGTATGAAGTGCCCGGACGAATGTGTGGATGTCGTTCATACAATGTATTTCCTGCTGGTGTTACTACGTCCTGTTGTGAACGTCAGCGGTACGTTTATGCGCATTTCGCATGTTCGACCAACCGCGACAAACCAGGCTATGCTCTAGAAGTCATCAAGCCATGTACCGTAGATTAGCCTGGACTGGATATATAGCTGTCACGGTTCATTCCCCAATGTTTGAATCAAAATGTTCCGTTAGTAACTTTATTCCAATTCACATTTAGACCGGCCCTCGCGGGCTTATTTCAAAACGGGAAGGCGTGCAATACCCAGTATATCTCGCAGAGGAGAATTATTAAAAGCATCACCACAGAATCCTTCGTACAGAGCCGCTTAATAAGATATATTTGCCAGTTACTTAAATATTCTGCTGCTGAGCAACGCTGAATTATTGCTATTTGAACGCTGCGCTGGGTGAGGCCGTAAGCAAACAGTAGAGGTGGATCGAGATCTTTGCTATGCAGCCCAGCAGCACTGATGAGCGTAGAGCGAAGCAGCGACGCACCTGCCGACCTATACACACTGGAAATGGAGGCAGCCACCCGTAGGCCTACACGCCAGAAGCCCTAAGGTGATCAGCGCTGAAAATACCTCCTCGAAATCGGTCGGGTCGGTGCTTACGCTAGAAATGTTGTTTTGAAGGAGCTGGCATCGAAACAGTGAGAGAACTTGCGTTGGGCGTCCGGGC
>JAWQFJ010024905.1:5000-24072 GCA_034096865.1 Theodoxus fluviatilis
TGTGAAATGTTGCGTGGGTTTGGGTACATGGGTGCGCGTTGTATGTCACTGTGTACATGTGTGTGTGTGTGTGTGTGTGTGTGTGTGTGCGTGTGTGTGTGTGCGTGTGTGTGTGTGCGCGCGTGTGTCTGTGCGTCTGTGTTTGCGTCTGTGTTTGCGTGCGTGTGTCTGTATACGTCTGCGTTATGCATTTGTTGGTTTACCATTGGCTTTTACAGTGGTTTTTATCTGTGATCTCTTCCTTCTGTTTGACCTTCCTTGCCCTCTCTTCAGAGTCAGTGCCTAGAGGCATTGCTTCCCCTTTCTCTCCCCCGATTCTTGTCTTAATCAGATGGATATTTTTGTACCTCTCCCCCCCCCTCTCTCTCTCTCTCTCTCTCTCTCTCTCTCTCTCTCTCTCTCTCTCTCTCTCTCTCTCTCTCTCTCTCTCTCTCCACTTTTTCCGTTTGGTCTCTCTCCCACGTCCTCCCTTCCTTTTCTTACTTTCTTCTTCCGAAAATTTTTATCTCCTGCATTTTTGTCTCTCTCCCTTTCACCCCCCCAACTGTTCAAGTGCTCCATCACTTTCCCTTCTTTTCCGTCTTCATTTCTCGGCCTGGTGCGACTGTGGAAGCAGGTGACGTGGCTCTGTGAATATAAAATAGACAATATCACCCACACCCCTTCCCCCTCCAATCTCGCCATCCTGTCCCTCGCTCCTCCCCCCTCCCCCTCTCCCCCAGCCCCTCACACTACTAACCTCCACTATATCAGAGTACTCCTTGCCTCCACCCCACACCAGCAGCCCCTACCCCCTCCCACAGAGAAGAGACGTGTGTATGCAGACGCTGCTATAGAGATCAAACAGGGCACGGGGGAGAATTCAGATTTGTGGAGGAGGTGCCTCATCTGCATGTAATGCAGGAGGTGTGCGCTGTTGAGGAAGCAGTAAGTAACTGCACCTTCAGGAAACTGGCTTGAGGTCAAAGGTCGCGGTCGTTTGGAGAGCACCGAGTTCGCCTGACCTCTTCTACATGCTACAATGCTTCTTGCTGAGTAGCAGGTGTGGGAGTCTAAGGGTGGGTGATTATAGTCTTCAGGTGTCCTAGGACACTGTGACCTGGAGACGTAGTCGGTGCAGGTCACTTATTCTTGTACCCAGATTCCCGTTACGACCACGTTTGTCGCTATGGTTACCTGTGTAGACTGGAATACAGGCACACCTGACTGGCTGTCACGTGGCCAGCGGATGCGTCCCATAAACTTGCAACAGAAGTTGTGTGCTCATAAATTGACTTTCAAGTAGGAGATTAATGCAATGCGGTGTCCCGATTGGTGCATGAAGATTCTCTTTCATACCTTGAGGATGGATGTATCTGTGGAGTGGAAGAGAGAGAGAGAGAGAGAGAGAGAGAGAGAGAGAGAGAGAGAGAGAGAGAGAGGGGGGGGGGGACAGAGAGACAGAGAGAGGGAGAGAGGGACAGAGAGAACGAGAGAGGGTGAGAGGAGAGAGAGAGGGAGAGGGAGAGAGAGGGACAGAGAGAGGGACATAGAGAGGGACAGAGAGACTCAGAGAGGGAGAGAGAGGGACAGAGAACTTTGAACTTTGATGTTTTATTGTCAAGACCATCGGTCCATAGACAAGGGGGTAACATAATTAAACATAGAAGAATAATTCAAAATCGTACAACCTTCATAATAACACAAATGCAGATACTTTTACTGGACATCGAGCTGTGCGAGAGGGACAGAGAGAGGGAGAGGGAGAGAGACTGACAGAGCCAGAGAGACAGACACAGAGAGAGAGAAGGGGTGGCGGTGATGGGGGGGGGGACACAGTCACAGAAAATAAAGACAAATGGACCCAAAGCAGACTCATAGAGAGAAGCGAGTCAGGAATACAGAAACACACACACACACACACACACACACACACACACACACACACACACACACACACACACACACACACAAACTGCTCACATGCGCACACACATGCACTCTCACACACGTACATGCATACACACATACACACACAATGCACACACTTACTCGCGCACACACACACGCACAAGCACGCGCATGCGCGCACTCATACACATATGCAAGCACATGCGCGCGCACACACACACAAGCACGCACACACACATACATACAGATATGGCAGACATACTCAAAGAAAAACAGGCAGACACTGGAAGACGCCCACACAGACAGGAACAATTTAAGGGCGGAAAGATGAGAGTAACCATAGTGGGGCTGGAAATGCGAATGAGGATAGGGTTGGGGTGAGTGGAGATAAAACATTTCAGTCCTACTCGCCCATATTTGAATGGCACTAAAACGAAAGCAGATGTGTTTACAGGCAGTTCTTGATCACCGGCTGTCATACATGTAATTTCTTGTTGCCTGACCTTTTAAGAGCGACCTGTTCTCATAATGCACAATCGCCCTTGCACTCTGTCTCGACCCCATTTTAACTCGTCCCCACCCTATCCCCACCCCCTACCCCCTCCCCATTCCCCACCCCATCACTCTGCTACACCACCGTGACTCAAAGCCACACTGGCTAACGAATGATCGAAATTGTCTGTTATGTGAGTGTGTGTGTGTGTGTGTGTGTGTGTGTGTTATTTGTACGTATGGTCTGTTTGTGTTGGTGTAACTGTCTTAGTGTCTGTATTTGTCTGTCAGTCTGTCTGATTGTATGTCTGTCCCACCGCCGCACCCCCCACCCCCCACGGCGAATCATATGGCGCAAATAAAAAACATTGAAACTTGATTCGCTCTCACTCTTACCAAAGTTCCTTTGTAGGATCTTTTCTCTAACCAGCCCTTTTGATTTTCGTACTCAGTGGTCTTATATAGCTCACAAAAGCTGATCGATCGTTAACCCCATCTCTTTTCTGCTCTCTCTCTCTCTCTCTCTCTCTCTCTCTCTCTCTCTCTCTCTCTCTCTCTCTCATATATCCTTATCCTGGTTCCTCCATTAGCTCCACACCACTGCTTGAGGCTACCATCATCCATCTCTCCAAGTCCAGTTTGTCAGGTCCTGTCTTGCGTGTGCCTGTGCACACGACTGGCGGCACGTCTCAATGACGTGAAGTGAGATGACTGGAGGAGAAAACGTTCAGTGTGGAACAGCAGGAAACGGGTCATGACTTGTGGTTGATACACTGTGCCTGGGTAATGATATGTTGTAAACGGGTCCTGATACATCGGGTGCATGAGTGCTGTTGACGAAACAGAAAGGCCACGCCATCCGTCTAGAAGTTTCCAGACCCCCTGAATAAACATGTTTTTCTTTGGCTTATTTAGTTTTATTTTTACGGATTCTGTATTCCCGAGATACGTGGCCTGGTTTAAAATGACTCTGTTGGGTCTTTCTGAGAACGGGATTATCTCCAATTCCCCGACCTAATCCCTTTGCCAGTCGCCCGCTCACGCCCTGGTTCAACGTGGTCGTTTGCACTCCGGACTTGTTGAGTTGGTCTTTAGCTCTGACTTGACTTCAACCTCGCGTGGAGTTGTGTGCAATGTAATAATGGATGCTGCACAGAAACTTGGGCTGATCACTGCTATGTCCTCATTTAGAATAATGGTAATGCCGTAAACGGTTGGATAGTTGGTCTTTATTGGTAATAGGGGATGGATATAGAGGGTGGCCAGTGAATTGGTGGGGGAACTGGACTATCCGAGAATCTCATGCTTTATAAATACTTGACTGAAACCTGCTATTATTGTAATGCGCGGTGCTTGATGCACTGACAAGTCATGGACTTTAAAGTTGAATCTAATTGTTTCGTGGTTAGCAGGTGTGGCAAAGGCTCGAGTGATGGGGTGGTAGACGTGGCTCCCAACGACTGCGCTCCTGCATTACTCTCTCTCTCCAATCCATGTAGACTCAAACACTGAGGCTTAAACTGGACGTCGTTTTATGGTAGACTCGGTACACAGCAAACACCTGACTCCACACTGCTTGAAGGCAGCCTGCTCATAAGGCTAATTATTCCTCATGGGCCAAAGCTAAAACAAAATTATCTGCAAGGCTAGCAGATACCCAAAGAGCTGGGCCGTCCTAGCCTTATCACCAAGTCGAGACAAGGAGGGTGACACAGGTCGGGAGAGGTGAAGATATGTATCGCTTGGAACCAGAGAGAGAGAGAGAGAGAGAGAGAGAGAGAGAGAGAGAGAGAGAGAGGAGAGAGAGATTTTCACCAGCCTACATAGTAAGTCAAATTGAAAACTTTCCCGGAGAAGGGATGGGGGATTTACTGTGGAGCTTTCCAAGAGGACGAAAGAGACGCACAGACATATGACAGTTAATACGTGACTGATGGTGGGAAAATTATCTTTGATTTGTGATACTGAAGCACTATCAGATGTTGCCAGGAAAGTATTGACGGGAGGAAAATATACGGGGGTAATGTGGGACAGACAGATCAAAAGGCGTTTAAATTGTGTAAACAAACACGAAGCCTTGGTCCATTCTGGTACACGCCCGAGATCTCTGGCGTGACACTGTGACCTGGGAGGAGAGGCGATTCTATGTCACATTAGGAGAGTTCTAAAATGAGAAGCTAGTACATTGAACAAATACGTTCTAATTCATGGCCAAAAATATGTCAAGCCACACATACCTCATACCCTTGACCCCTACACCTTTTTTCACTCCTTTACACTATGGAGAAAAAAGCCATTGGCTGCTCGATGTCGGAGTACTTTTCTTTTCATTCGGAACCACAGAAGAAGCATTGAGCTGCCTAAGAGCAAGTCAAGGTGCTTCCAGACAGGAACAGATAGGAAGGTGCTAGGATAACACAGGACAGTGGGCTGATTGTTGGCTCAGCAGGGAGAGTGAACTCAAGGCTATAAAGAGCCTCTTTCTTGACATGCTTGGGGATGACGTTTTTACAATCGTGCCACGGGACTGAGTCACAATTATCCTCAATGTCAAAGACCGCCCCACGTTGCTGTAGTGCACTGCGAACAAGCGACCAGTACAGAGGTTGCAGTGGAAATTCAGTCTAAAACTACCACACTGCAGAGCAGAAGCATGCCATATGGACACATTCCTTGTGGACTGGGGGCAAGTACTGACCCAGATTTTCTCCCAATGCGAGTCGTAACAGGCGAATAACATGGGAAACTGAGACTTGCTCCCCTAAAAGCTCTAGTGATTTTGTAGTCAATGGCCTCAAATAGCCTACAAAGGCTGATCGGCCGTAAAATTCCATTCGTTCTTTGTTCGTTCAATCATTCTTTCCTTCCTTCCTTCCTTCATGTATTCATTCATTATTCTCTCCAGACATCATGGGTTTTCTACATGGGTTTTATAGGCTCATGGACGTTTCGCCCCATTTTCGGCTCATGGACGTTTCGCCCCATTTGCAAGTTCGCCCCAACCACTTCGCCCCACATTCTTGCCGGTTCGCCCCACTATCCAAACCCTAACCCTAACCCTAACCCTAACCCTAGAATGTGGGGCGAAGTGGTTGGGGCGAACGTGCAAATGGGGCGAAACGTCCTGCACCCGTTTTATAACTACTATGCCGCATTTGACAGAAAAGTCACTTTTTTGCACTTAAATAGCACTGCTGGCTGAGAAGTGCATCAAGTGGAACATTCATGCGTAATTGAATACCCCTGGCACTAGAACTTTCAGTCGTATTGTATCATGTGACTACAACGCAGCCACAGACCGTTGACGTGGGTGAGTGAGACACCGTGCCTGACAAAGGCAAAAATCTTCCTTAGAAATACAAGGACTTCGACATACGCACTACTAACCAGTGTGTGAGTATTTCGCACGAGGGACTCGTTTTAAGCCGTCAATGACGGATATAGCCGAGTGGAGCTTTCTCCACTACTCTGAGCGAGTGAGACGCAGTGCCCAGGTCATGAATTCTTGTAGATTTGTTTTGCTCCAGTGTGTACCTGTACCTGCCCATTAACATTCCTCCCTGTAGGCCATCCATGTATATGCATATCTGATCGCGCGCACTCAGTGTAATAACGAGAGAGAGAGAGAGAGAGAGAGAGAGAGAGAGAGAGAGAGAGAGAGAGAGAGAGAGAGAGAGAAGGGGGGGACTGGGGGAAGGGGGAGGAAGGGAAGAGAGAATGAGAGTAAGAGGGTGGTGGGTGGGAGAGAGAGAGAGAATGAGAGTAAGAGGGTGGGTTGGTGAGAGAGAGAGATAGAGAGAGAGAGAGAGAGATAGAGAGAGAGAGAGAGAGAGAGAGAGAGAGAGAGAGAGAGAGAGATTGTTAACTGTTACAAACTTAGTAGTCTTTTGAAAAAATTACGAGTGTGTGATGATGGTACACGACGGACACGAGAGGTGTGTGCTTGGAGTCGGAAGAGAGGCGCTCCTTCTCTCAGTAGAACAGAGAACCCTCTGTGTGCGCCTATCAGCAGTGGCGAACTTCGTGATCAGCCCCTTGTGAAGTCGAAATCTGTCATGCAGCAACTGCAAGAACTCTTCAACTTGAGAAGTCGGAGCCCCTGTGTGTGCATTCAAATATTGTGAATGTGATCCACTATCACATGCCCATTAAAGTTAAGTATATGCTTGACTCTAATGTATTAAGTGTAAGCAGTTCAATGAATGATTATACATAAATTGGAGCTTCAAGTTTTGGTTATCGCCCTCCTTTCATCTTTTCCTTCCATCTATGTCTGCCCTTCTACAACCATCTCACTCCCCTCTCTTTTTTCACCCTACCAACCTCCTTTCTCAGCCATTCCCTCCCATATCAGCTCTCACCAACAGTTTTTGTTTCGACTCTTCGCATACCTGCTCTGATCCCTTCTTTACAATTCCCATCCTCCATCCCATCCCTCACCCTCACCCCACCTCACCCTCCATACGTAAACCCGTCACGTGGTGAGAGCCGCAGGCAGGATAGATAACTCTTTCCTTCCGTCATGGTCCGGTGACCTCAGTCTCGAGGCAATTTCCTTTCTCTCGTTCTCAGCTACACTTGAAGGTCTGTGGCGGTATCGAAAATCGACCGGATCACCGCGACCTGAGGAAAGAAGTATTGGGGGGGGGGGGGGGGGGAGGTGGGGGGGGGGGGGGTGGGGGAAGGAAAAGGAGTGGGGGGGTGGGTAGGTCATGGGAGTTACACATCGACAGGCCTGTGAAGAACCCACTCCAAAACAGACGCTGATAACCCTGGCCTGGAGGAACACTCTGGGTGTGGGTGTGTTGTATCCATGGCTGGCATTCTGAGGCCTGCTCCCAGCTCTGGGACTGTGTACAGGCGCTGTTTGCCTCCACCTTGCTCTTCCTGCTGCACTTGCTTCGGATCGGTCCTGCCCTTGGTTCCAGACCGTTTTGCTGTGGAGTGCTGGAGGATCGACACTAACGATCCAAGACTGTGGTGGACTAGAGACGTGAAGGCCGATGTCTCGTCAGTAAATAGACTTCGAGTCTGCAAGACTGCTCGATGTCATACGTTTCTAGAAATCCCGCAACCCTGCCAACAATCGGAGAACAGATTAAATGAGTTTTTGAGGAGGTATTGGTATGAATCTTCCGCCACTGCAATGAACTCCCGATCTTGTCATCGCCAGCTCAGGAATAATCTCGATCTGGGTTTATTTGAAAGCGCACAAAACTGTTCCATCCCCTTCTTTTCATAAGAGTGTGGTGTACATATATACAAGCGGAGCAGCTCAATGTTCCCCACATCAGCTGGAACCCCTGGCTGCTGGGCTTCCAGGCTCTGCTACAGCTGGAACCCCTGGCTGCTGGACTTCCAGGCTCTGCTACAGCTGGAACCCCTGGCTGCTGGACTTCCAGGCTCTGCTACAGCGGAACCCCTGGCTGCTGGGCTTCCAGGCTCTGCTACAGCGGAACCCCTGGCTGCTGGGCTTTAAGGCTCTCCTACAGTGGAACCCCTGGCTGCTGGACTTCCAGGCTCTGCTACAGTGGAACCCCTGGCTGCTGGGCTTCCAGGCTCTGCTACAGCGGAACCCCTGGCTGCAGGGCTTCCAGGCTCTGCTACAGTGGAACTCCTGGCTGCTGGGCTTTCAGGCTCTGCTACAGTGGAACCCCTGGCTGCTGGGCTTCCAGGCTCTGCTACAGTGGAACCCCTGGCTGCTGGGCTTCCAGGCTCTGCTACAGTGGAACCCCTGGCTGCTGGGCTTCCAGGCTCTGCTACAGTGGAACCCCTGGCTGCTGGGCTTCCAGGCTCTGCTACAGTGGAACCCCTGGCTGCAGGGCTTCCAGGCTCTGCTACAGTGGAACCCCTGGCTGCTGGGCTTTTAGGCTCTGCTACAGTGGAACCCCTGGCTGCTGGGCTTCCAGGCTCTGCTACAGTGGAACCCCTGGCTGCTGGGCTTCCAGGCTCTGCTACAGTGGAACCCCTGGCTGCTGGGCTTTCAGGCTCTGCTACAGTGGAACCCCTGGCTGCTGGGCTTTCAGGCTCTGCTACAGTGGAACCCCTGGCTGCTGGGCTTCCAGGCTCTGCTACAGTGGAACCCCTGGCTGCTGGGCTTCCAGGCTCTGCTACAGTGGAACCCCTGGCTGCTGGACTTTCAGGCTCTGCTACAGTGGAACCCCTGGCTGCTGGGCTTTCAGGCTCTGCTACAGTGGAACCCCTGGCTGCTGGGCTTCCAGGCTCTGCTACAGTGGAACCCCTGGCTGCTGGGCTTCCAGGCTCTGCTACAGTGGAACCCCTGGCTGCTGGACTTTCAGGCTCTGCTACAGTGGAACCCCTGGCTGCTGGACTTTCAGGCTCTGCTACAGTGGAACCCCTGGCTGCTGGACTTTCAGGCTCTGCTACAGTGGAACCCCTGGCTGCTGGACTTTCAGACTGCTACAGTTGCTCAGTTGGGCACGGCTCCAAGCAGCCGAAGATCGAGTTACCGGGGGTCATCGCGACACATCATACGTGCGGTACAATAAATACACTACAGTACAATACAGTACAATATAATGCAGTACAATACAATACTACACAATACAATACAGTACAATACAATGATGATTTATTCATTTTTCTGTAGAAATTTACATCGCTAATGATGCTCGCGTAAGAAGCTAAATACTGTTCACAATAAAACAACCGACAGCATTAACAACAAAAGCACCCACATCACAGGTTATTACAAAAATCCCCGTGGAAAAAACCCCACTCGTAAGTTGTTTAATCTTAAAAGGCATTTATTTGCTTTATGGATTTCCTTTTTGACTCACATGCGAAGCAAAAGTGAGTCTATGTACTGACCCTTTTCGTCCGTCCGGGCGTCCGGGCGTCCGAAAACTTTTAACGTTGGATTTTTCTCGGAGACTATTAAGTCTATCAATACCAAATGTGGCATGATGGTGTATGATGACAAGGCCTCAAAAAACATACATAGTGACTTAACCTTGCTTCAAGGTCAAGGTCGCAGGGGCCATAAATGTTGTATAAAAAAGTCATTTTTCACATTTTCTCAATTTTCTCTGAAGTTTGTGAGATTGGATGCCTGCCCTATATATGGAATATATGGCAAAGTAATCCCTATCTTTTGATACCAGTTTGGTTGACCTTGCTTTAAGGTCAAGGTCACAGGAGCTCTTCAAAGTTGGATTGTATACATATTTTGAAGTGACCCTGACCCTGAACTATGGAAGATAACTGTTTCAAACTTAATAAGTTAGTGGGGCACATGTTATACTTTCATCATGAGACACATTTGGTCACATATCATCAAGGTCAAGGTCACTTTGACCCTTATGAAATGTGACCAAAATGGGGTAGTGAACCACTAAAAGTGACCATATCTCATGGTAGAAAGTGCCAATAATCACCATTGTGCTTCCTATGTCTTGAATTAACACCTTTGTGTTGCATGACCTTGGATGACCTTGACCTTGGGTCAAGGTCACATGTATTTAGGTAGGAAAAAAGTGTAAATCATTTCTTAGTGTATGATGTCATTGGTAGGTTTACTTGTTTGACCTTGACCGTCACCTGAAGGTCAAGGTCATATAAAGGTCAAGGTAAAGCATGTGAGTCGTATGGGCTTTGCCCTTCTTGTTTTACTTTAACATTGTACCAGTTAAAGTGTCACATTTACCCCGAGTGTCATGTAAATCATGAAGAAAAATACACGTGCACTCCTGATCTTTAATAACGCCATGTTGTTGCTCACCCGCACAGGAGAGAGATAGTCAAACTGAAGGAAGACGTGATCCTGAACGTACCTGTTAAAGTGTCACATTTACCCCGAGTGTCATGTAAATCATGAAGAAAAATACACGTGCACTCCTGATCTTTAATAACGCCATGTTGTTGCTCACCCGCACAGGAGAGAGTTAGTCAAACTGAAGGAAGACGTGATCCTGAACGTACCTGTTAAAGTGTCATATTTACCCCGAGTGTCATGTAAATCATGAAGAAAAATACACGTGCACTCCTGATCTTTAATAACGCCATGTTGTTGCTCACCCGCACAGGAGAGAGATAGTCAAATTGAAGGAAGACGTGATCCTGTACTCGTAAATCAAATGTTGGACAGAGATTGGTCGACCAGGCGAGCGGAAAAACACATATACATGCATGTAAATAGGCAGGCAAGCAAACACGCAGGCAGACAGACAACCATATAGATATGAAGCTACACAGGAAGGTCGACAGGCAGATAGACAATGGGGTATGCAGGCAGGTAGGTAGGCAGGTAGGCAGGCAGGTAGGCAGGCAGGTAGGCAAGCAGATAGGCAGGCAGGTAGGCAGGCAAGCAAGAAGGCACTTAAATAGACAGGTGGGAAAGTGGATAGGCAGGCAGGCAGGCAGGCAGGCAGGCAGGCAGGCAGGCAGGCAGCATATTATCAGATTAACAGATCGGCAGGGGTAGGACGACAACTGAACAAGGAAGAATTTTGTTTGTGAAATTCGCCGTAACGTTTGTACGTTTGCACTGGTGCGGTATCGATTTTTCACTTCAGTACGGATGTCGTTATGTCCTTCACAAGGGTATGTCGTAGAATGCAACAATAGTGACGAAACTGAAGTAACATGCCATAAAGCTTCCGTATCCATATGCATGACACCGAGTAATGATGTTCGCCACGAGTATTATTTGTGAGGTGCATCCATTGGTTTGGATCACTATAGTATAGCTTTTTACATTGTGTTGTCTACATCCACCTAGTCTCTTCCTCCTCCTCCCCCTCCTCTTCCTCCTCTTCCTCCTCCTCCCCCCCTCCTCTCTCCTCACTCCTCCTCCTCCCCCTACTCCTCCTCACTCCTCCTTCCTCCTCATCACTCCTCACTCCTCCTCCTCCTCTCTCCTCCCTCCTCCTCCTCCCTCGATCTCCTCCCTCCTCCTCCTTCCTCCTCCTACCCCCACCCCCTTTGCTTATCCCTTACTTTGATCATTTCTTGGCATCCATCTTTCAATCCTGCAGTTTGAGATATTTATCTGCGACTAGCTCAACTACTATCAAAAGTTACAAACATGTTTCTCTTTGGAGCTGTCAGTCTTACTGGGACTGCTGCCCTTGAAAGAACATAGCCTCCACGTATTTCTCACTACGTCCTGTCCAGTTCCGCCCCAACTGGTCAGTGTCCGTGCTCCTGACAGGACCCCATGCAGTGACGTGCGTTACTGCCACCAGTCGGCTTCTACAATGGCAGACGCGAGCGCCACAGACTTTCCGCTGCTGACGTGGGGTGGCCCAGCATGGAAGGTCCGGAAGATCACGTGTTCCGCTGCCGCATCCGCTTAGTTTCCGCCATTTCCAGTCTCCCCTATCTCTATGGGGTCAGAATCCCGGAGATTGGAGATAATGTGCAATGGTGATGCGGAGAGCTGCATCGGCTGTGACTGCGCATCCTCCGTTGTCGCCATCTTTCCCTCAGCTTCATTGCATCCCCCCCCTCCCCCCCCCCCCCCCCCCCCCCCCCAATCGTCCACAATCGCTGAGAGGAGCGGTGTTTTTGTTGGACGGTGTTACATACATGTATGTTTAGAAACCCATTGTGCGGATATCGTAACATATATCATTACGTCACCGCAACCTTGCCACACTGCTTTCAACCATTATCCTCTAAACGTGGTATTAAATGCTTCAGCGAGAGCCACGACTGACTAATTTGTATGAAACGTCTCATGCTGCCTATTTGTAATGCAACAAAACATCTCCGCAATTTTTACCAGACTGTTCTCAATCACCATTGCTGAGAGCAACGATGTTTTGTTAATTGCTATTAGAGATGTTTAGATGGCCACGCTGCACGCTGAAGTGCTACGTGGCCCCCAGCGTTAACGCACAGGCTTCAAACACCAGTGAGAAGAACAGTGACTGAATATTTTGTAGGAAACACGCCATGCTGCAGATTTCCTAGTGCAACAGTATATCTCAGCAGTGCTAAAATGAAGTAACGTTCCAGGAGGGGCCATGCCTGCTGTATTTGTATGAATCACGTCACCTTGTAATTTCAGCGTGGTTTGGAAAGTTAATTTGCACAAAGCTGCTGTGTAGCTTGTTTAGTAGCAGGCGCTTCTGCAATCGGCTGTTTGCCCAGAGTAAAGTGGATTCTCCCACGCATAGCAGATAGAAGCTTCTTTCAGGGTCATCCAGCAGACAAGGTCACAATTTGACCTCGGGCAACTTCTTCAGTTTGGTGAAGGGAACCTAACTGCACGGTGGTAATTGCACGGTGGTGGTGTGGTTGCTAAAACCCAGAGGAAGCAAGTCCTGAGGAGCTCTTGCGAGAGACTTCCATCTGCAGCCATAATTGGATTTTGACGTGGCACTCCTGCTGTTCTCAAGTCGTACTCCTCTTTGAGGAAAGAGTGCTGTGTATGTGTCAACCTGTGCGTGTCAGCTTGCTCGTGTGTGTGCATGCCTCGGTATTGATTCCCGAACGCCACCAAGGACATGATAATGGAGCCATAATGGGAGATAATAACTGGGTTGATGACATGAATAACTGTGTTGATGACATGAATAACTGGGTTGATGACATGAATAACTGGGTTGATGACATGAATAACTGGGTTGATGACATGAATGTGTTGATCAATGTACCCAGGGTGTGACACTATTTCCTGGAGGTGATAGGAAGGAATGGTGAGATTAAAGGGTGCTCATTATAGAAGGAGGGAGGAACACATCGATAACCCTTGACCTCTGACCGCTTTGACCTTTGTTCCTAAAGGCGAAGGTCCGGTTAATCAGGAGTGTCCCCTTTCCCACCACCCTTTCCCAGAAATGTCTTCCTACACACGGCCACTGTTTTTGTTACTCCTCCAATGCTGGATCCTTGAATGGTGTGATGATGGGAGTTGTCTTCCCCTCTCATTATCCATCCACTCCTCCATCACCATGCAGTGGGCCGACGTTGCCATGACAACGAACCGGATAGGCCTACTTGATGTACATGTAGAATATCATCAGACGTGAGTTGCAATGCCCTTATGATCAGTCCTGAATCTCTCCCCCTTTCCTTTTCTGTCTTTTCTCTACACCCTCAAATTACTCTATACACTGCCTGCATATCTCTTATCAAACTTTTGCTTGCAGTTTTTGTTTTGCTCTTTCTCTCTCGACAGAGTTCATTTTCATCTTGTTGCATGAATATGTCCATGAGCCACATCTTCATTGTGGTTTCTATGTCTGTCTGGCTATCTGTCTGCCTGCCTGCCTGCCCCCCCCCTCTCTCTCTCTCTCTCTCTCTCTCTCTCTCTCTCTCTCTCTCTCTCTCTCTCTCTCGCTCTCTCTTTCTCTCTCTCTTTCTTCCTCCTCCTCCTCCTCCTCCTCCTCCTCCTCCTCCTCCTCCTCCTCCTCCTCCTCCTCCTCCTCCTCCTCCTCCTCCTCCTCCTCCCCCTCCTCCTCCCTCCTCCCCCCCTCCTCCCCCCCTCCCCCTCCCTGTGTGTGTGCGTACAAGTGCGTCCGTCCGTATTTCCCTCTCCCCCCCCCCCCCCCTCCCTCGCCCTCCAGTACATAGACCATTCCAACGGAAAATATCAGTATTGTGACATTACAGAGGAGCGATTTCTCCCCAGTTAGAGATAACAAAACATTGGGCGAGGATGCCAGTGCTGCTGATGGCCACTACAACGATTTCAGATGCTGCTCTGACATTTTGGTCGCCCACCGTTCTATCATCTGCCCTAAGCTGCTTCGAAAGCGATTGATCCCTGAGATCAATAGCCATTGCAGGCTGACAAAACAGACACAGTGGACGCTCCAGTCTCATTGATTGATTTTTCACTCCTGGTAGATGGCCCCCAACAAGCATCCCCCAAGCTAATTCTAGCATGTGACAAGATAGCTTTCATAAACGTGGTAGTTACTGCCGTGCAGTGGAATAAGACAGCTGACCTTTTTTTAAATTTCCATGCATAGTTGTTGCAGTTGGGTAATGATCCTGTAGTGCATAGTACGCGGTATCCTTATTTACTCTGCTTTGACCCCGGAGCAATGTTAGTCCTCGTGCATTGCGTAATGAGAATACAATCGAATGCTAGACGCCGATACTCCTCTGAAATGTTCCCGTGCGTGTAAACTATGCGTGGTCATCGGACTCGATCACAACTGCCAAGAACCGTAGATCCGGAATCTGTATAGCAGCAAAATGGACAAGACGAAGGATGAATTATGGAGGGAGGAGAGAGAGAGAGAGAGAGAGAGAGAGAGAGAGAGAGAGAGAGAGAGAGAGAGAGAGAGAGAGAGAGAGAGAGAGAGAGAGACACAGAGAGAGAGAGAGAGAGAGAGAGAGAGAGAGAGAGAGAGAGAGAGAGAGACAGAGAGAGAGAGAGAGAGAGAGAGAGAGAGAGAGAGAGAGAGAGAGAGAGAGAGAGAGAGAGACAGAGAGAGAGAGACAGAGAGAGACAGAGAGAGACAGAGAGAGACAGAGAGAGAGAGAGAGAGAGAGGGAGAGAGAGGGAGAGAGAGGGAGAGCGAGAGAGCGAGAGAGAGAGAGAGAGAGAGAGAGAGAGAGAGAGACAGAGAGAGAGACAGAGAAAGAGACAGAGAGAGAGAGACAGAGAGAGAGAATGACAGACGGAGAGAATGACAGACGGACAGAATGACAGACGGACAGAATGACGTACAGACGGACAGAATGACGTACAGACTGACAGAATGACAGACTGTCAGAATGACAGACTGTCAGAATGACAGACAGGCAGAAAGACAGAAAGACAGAAAGACAAGCAGTCAGACAGGCAGACTGACAGACTGGCAGAGACTGGCAGAGACAGGCAGAGACAGACTGGAGGAGACAGAGAGACAGACTGGCAGAGAGAGACTGACAGAGACTGGCAGAGACTGGCAGAGACAGACTGGCAGAGACTGACAGAGACTGACAGAGACTGGCAGAGACTGGCAGAGACAGACTGGCAGAGACAGAGAGACAGTCTAGCAGAGACAGACTAGCAGAGACAGACTGGCAGACTGACAGAGACTGGCAGACTGACAGAGACTGGCAGAGACAGACTGTCAGAGACAGACTGTCAGAGACAGACTGGCAGAGACAGACTGGCAGAGACAGACTGGCAAAAACTGCGAGTATTTACTCGTCATTGATCGATTAACTTGCACAAGCATCCACCTTCTGCGTGTAATTTGTCAGCTTGTGCTCTTTTCTAAGCTTTTATGGGATGTGTTCCTCTCTCCTTTCCACTTCTCCGACATAATCTACTAGCTCTACCCTTTCCCCCCTTTCTCCCTCTCGCCTTAGAATCACCCCGTGTTTCCCTTGCTGCCGCCCTCCATTCACCCATATCACGCCAGTCTCGTTTCAAGGGAGATCACTCTGGGGAAACGTGCAGTAGCGCGCCAAGCGGTGATGATCGTGCGTGTTGGGGAATAGGAATTATTCCGATAAAAAAGAGAGACAATCCTGCAAGCTTGGATACGAGTTACGGTTCCTGAAGCACAGTCAAACTTCAAGATTTCCAGTCAGTCTGACACAGAAGAGCGTGTGTTATAATCGGCGCGGATTTTGTGTAATTCAAGCTTATTACAGTATGGTAAAACGCTGTAGTTGGGGCACTTGCAATGCAGATAGCAGGTATCCTGACCGATATCCTGGTGTCAATTTTTTCCCGTTTGCTAAACCGACAAGAACCCACAACAGAGATAAATGTCTGCGATGGATCAAAGCGTGTGGTCGCCCGCATTCCCAACTCAACGTCGACAACATACGGCGATGGATGTATGTTTGCTCCCAAGTAAGTCGAAACAGCTGTTTTTTTTTACAATTATTACCCTTACTTTAATTAAAAACTATTATGTGTGTGTGTTGTGTGTGTAGACATAAAACGTAGATCTATTCAAGATTGCGTGTGCACTCTCCCTACGAAAATTTTCGGCAAACCTGCAGTTTAGAGGCGAGTCCCGCTTGTGGGTTTTCATGCATTTTAATGCGTTTTTCGCTAAAATACAATTATTGGGTTTAAATACAATCATATTTACACACATTGTACACATATTCGAGCCTATGTACATTAGAATTAACTCACAATTTAATGCCGAAATGACCGACTGTCGCAGAGCGTCATGGCCGCCATGTACTGTTTGTGTTGTGACGATCGGTCACTTCGGCATTAAATTGTGAGTTAATTCTAATGCACATAGGCTCGAATATGTGTGTGTATGAGTGTAAGTATGATTGTATTTAAAGCGTATAATTGTATTTGAGCGATAAACTCATTAAAACGCATGAAAACCGGCAACAAGCAGGACCCGCCTCTAAACTGCAGGTTTGCCAAATTTTCTTCAGCTGATCTTTTTCTTCGTTTTTTATTTATTTAATTTTTATTATTATTAAAATTAGCTTGTGAAAAGGTGGAATGTGTACTGTAACACTACTTAAAAGGATTTTGTTTTATGTACATAAGTGCCATGCATGCCTGCAGCCTACTGAGTCAGTGTACAAAGCATTTGTGTGGGTGTGGTTTGAATGACTGCATGCTTGTGTACATCACTACATAAGTACATGTATGCTTGTGATGAGTGAGTGCATATGAACCATATAACTGAGTGTATGCATGTGTTGCAATGTAGGGTTGTATGTGTGTATTACTATAGTATTAAGAGTGAGCCAGAGTCTTCCGTTAAGATTACAATTGCCTGCTTGTGTTTATTTTATTATTATTTATTTACCTTTCTCTTTTTTCTTCTCGTACGGTTGCATGGTCTAAAGTGCTCATAAGGTACGTGAACACATCGAACATACTGAAAAAAGGCAACGCGGAAAGGTCGCTGCTACCCGCATGAAGTGAAGGGTTCGGTAACTTCACATCGCCGTCGGTCAGTTTGTCAACAATGATTTCTTCTCTGTCTTCGTATAATCCATCGGGATCAAACTCCAGGCTAATACCTCTCGCAATCTCACACAATTCCGCTAGTTCAGTCTTTTTTTGGCCAGACACAGTCACACCACGATCTCTCAAAAAAGCTTGAAATTCAGATACTCGACGCAAGGAAGTCGCCATGTTTGACTGAGTAATGGGCGGAGTAACTCTTACCGTTGCTAGAAAACGAGTAACTTCCCATTTAGGAATTAAGCCTATTATTGAGCCGCCGGGCAGATCTCGAAGAGCCCACCCACCCACCCATCCATCCACCCACCCAGCCTCTCTCTCTCTCTCTCTCTCTCTCTCTCTCTCTCTCTCTCTCTCTCTCTCTCTCTCTCTCTCTCTCTCTCTCTCTCTCTCTCTGACTCACTGAGCTGACAGCTGTCAAAGACATATACTAAAATCTTTGTCATTGTTGATCATATTCTTCATATATCTTACCAACTGTTGTACATGGATTAGCTACTGTGTATTTTGTGTCTTAATTATCAATGTTTTCATTTCTTTATGAGCAAGGACAATTTGTAAGAAAGGCAGAAATGCCTAAAATTTCATCCTTGATAAATAAAGAATCAATCAATCAATCTCTCTCTCTCTCTCTCTCTCTCTCTGTGTGTGTCTCTGTCTCTCTCTGTCTCTCTCTGTCTCTCTCTCTCTGTCTCTGTCTATGTCTCTCTCTCTCTCTCTCTCTCTCTTTCTCTGTCTCTGTCTCTGTCTCTGTCTCAGTCTCAGTCTCTCTCTCTCCCTCTCTGCCTCTGTCTCCCCCCCCCCCTCTCTCTCTCTCTCTCTCTCTCTCTCTCTCTCTCTCTCTCTCTCTCTCTCCCTCCCTCCCTCCCTCCCTTCCTCCTTCCCTCCCTCCCTCCCTCCCCCCTCCCCCCTCTCTCTTTCTCTTTCTCCTTCTCTTTCTCTTTCTTTCTCTCTCTTTCTCTTTCTTTCTCTCTTTCTCTTTCTTTCTCTCTTTCTCTTTCTTTCTTTCTCTCTTTCTCTCTCTTTCTTTCTCTTTCTTTCTCTCTTTCTCTTTCTTTCTCTCTTTCTCTTTCTCTCTTTCTCTTTCTTTCTCTCTCTCTCTCTCTCTCTCTCTCTCTCTCTCTCTCTCTCTCCTCCTTCCCCCTCTCCCCTCCTTCCCCTCCCTACCTTCCCCCAGTTTTACAGATGATACTGCGCTGCTCTCTGGTTCTCAAAAGAACGACCGAATGATCCTAATCGAAACTTCGTTCTGAAAGCCAGAGACTAATTTAATTCACTTTGCCACGATCTCGAAAACCCGCATTTGCACTCCGAGAAATGGGGGAACGGGTTGTGGGAGTGATGAGTAGGTTGTAGGAGTGTTAGGTAATTTGCTCTTTGACTGGAAGCCGTAGATGGTGGCAGTTTTTAGTGCCGTCTGCAGGGTCTTTTGTGAGGATCTCATCAGCCCTCATGCTGAGGTAGGCAGGGAACTAATGGGTTACATCGGATGGCTTCCACCTTGTGTCGGAAGTCTTCCATAGCTCATGTACGTGGCTGGTAATTTTGGCCAAGCACACGTATCGCATCGCATCTGGAGCAGGAGAATGCGTCTGGTTTAGTGGTCCATGGGGCTTGCTTTGGGCGTTCTCTCCCCTTCTCCACTATTGCCTTGCCGAGATGAAATGGAAGAGGATCTCTTGCCTCTGCCTGGGTATATTATCTCTCGGTTTCAGAGGGAAAAACATGCTTGTGATATCATCTCACTCAAATTGGTTCTTCACGGCTATGTTGTCCTCAGTTCTTGTCATACATTTTTATACACGGTTGCTGCTTGCAAGTGCC
>JAWQFJ010024906.1:0-28786 GCA_034096865.1 Theodoxus fluviatilis
CTCTCTCTCTCTCTCTCTCTCTCTCTCTCTCTCTCTCTCTCCCTGGCAGATTTGGCATTTCGTGGAAGGGCTGCGGTTGCGAAGATCATGAAAGTATTACGACAGCTGACACATGTAGCACCGAATGTCTTTAACAAAATTGTTGATGTACAGATCCAGCCTATCCTCTTGTATGCTTCAGAGATATGGGGTGTCGACGACTGCGAAATAATAGAAAGTGTACATTTGACAGCATTGAAACAATACTTAAATGTAAGTTCAAGAACTCCCAACGCTCTGGTTTATGGAGAGACGGGAAGATATCCGTTATACATTAATGCAATCCTGAGATCAATGAAATACTGGTTCAAGCTACTTAGAATGGAAAATGATAGATACCCACGGGTAGTGTACTTATCCATGTTGAAGAACTTGGAGAGAAGCAACTGGGCATCCAAGATCAAATGCATATTAGCCAAATATGGTTTGTCAGAGGTTTGGATATCACAGTCAGCGGTCAACGAACGAGAGGTTATGACAAATTTAAGAGAACGGCTCATTGACGAGTTCACACAGCAGTTGTGGCTTAAGTATAGTATGAGTCCACGCTATTCCCTATACAAAGAATTCAAGCTTGTTTTTGGTTCAGAATCTTACCTTGTAGCGTTGGATAGAAAAATCTTCAGAGACTGCATGATTAGATTCAGAATGGGAATCAGTGACCTGTTCATTCACAGGCATAGGTACAACCGAGGTAACGATGTAACCTTGTGTCCCAATTGCAGAGAGAAAGATGAAGACGAAAGGCATTTTTTTTTGCATTGTCCAGCTTTGTACGACCTACGAGAAAGATATATCATACCATTTGTAAATGAAGAAATGGAGAACCCTTTTGTACAGCTCATCGGTAACAGAGATACTTATGTGATAAGAGGGGTCGCCACCTACCTCTATCATGCATTGATGAGAAGAAAGGCAATCTTGCAGGATACACAGAATGATTCTTTTTTTTCTAGAATAAGCAGAGAGCAATAAAGAGCATTATAACAGCTCTCAGTGTGTGATTACAAGGGAGTATTGAGACACATAGTGTTAGTGCCCAATATGTATATTGTTTAATATTGAATTGCATCATTGTACTTGTGATGGGCCGCAGGCCTAGACAATAAACTGATTCGTTCGTTCGTTCGTTCTCTCTCTCTCTCTCTCTCTCTCTCTCTCTCTCTCCATTTTAAATTGCCATTTCTCTCTAGTGCAATACAACAGAGGGGAAAAAGGATGTCACTTAGACTAGGAAATGTGAGGATGAGTTATTGAATATCAAAATATCGATTTTTTTCTCTAGGTAGGCACCTTAATGAGTTTCTAATCATTGCATATGACGGGCGGTTCTTGTAGCTTTTTTTTCGTAATCCAAACATTTTATTTGTGGTTCTAGTGGTTAAGATTCGTTTTGTGCCGTTTCTACTTAATCCCCGACCATTTGCCGATGCTATTACTGAAGCTTTTGGAAGCAGAACATTTACAGTGCGAGCATTGTGAAGAACTCGCAGGTGTTCCGGTTACCTATTTCTTGTCCGAACACTTTTGGCACACTCCTTAGACAGTCCTTGTTGGATATTAAGAAGAAGGTAAACAAAATCGGCAGATTTGAAACTTCTCGTAAATGAGTGAGCGAGCGAGTGAGTGGTTGGATGATTGAGTGACTTGAGTGAGAGACTGAGGGAGTGAGTGGGGTGGAGTGAAAGGGATGTGAGCAGAGTGAAAGGGATGTGAGCAGAGTGAAAGGGATGTGAGCAGAGTGAAAGGGATGTGAGCAGAGTGAGTGAGTGAGTGAGTGCGTGAATGCGTGCGTGCGTGCGTGCTTGAGTGAGTGAGTGAGTGAGTGGGTGAATGAGTGAGTGAGTGAGTGAGCGAGCGAGTGAGTGAGTGAGTGAGTGAGCGAGCGAGCGAGCGAGCGAGCGAGCGAGCGAGCGAGCGAGTGAGTGAGTGAGTGAGTGAGTGAGTGAGTGAGTGAGTGAGTGAGTGAGTGAGTGAGTGAGTGAGTGAGTGAGTGAGTGAGTGAGTGAGTGAGTGAGTGAGTGAGTGAGTGAGTGAGTGAGTGAGTGAGTGAGTGAGTGAGTGAGTGAGTGAGTGAGTGAGTGAGTGAGTGAGTGAGTGAGTGAGTGAGTGAGTGAGTGAGTGAGTGAGTGAGTGAGTGAGTGAGTGAGTGAGTGAGTGAGTGAGTGAGTGAGTGAGTGAGTGAGTGAGTGAGTGAGTGAGTGAGTGAGTGAGTGAGTGAGTGAGTGAGTGAGTGAGTGAGTGAGTGAGTGAGTGAGTGAGTGAGTGAGTGAGTGAGTGAGTGAGTGAGTGAGTGAGTGAGTGAGTGAGTGAGTGAGTGAGTGAGTGAGTGAGTGAGTGAGTGAGTGAGTGAGTGGGGTGAGTGGGGTGAGTGGGGTGAGGTAAGGTGAGGTAAGGTGAGGTGAGGTGAGGTGAGGTGAGGTGAGGTGAGGTGAGGTGAGGTGAGGTGAGGTGAGGTGAGGTGAGGTGAGGTGGAGTGAGGTGAGGTGGAGTGAGGTGAGGTGGAGTGAGGTGAGGTGAGGTGAGGTGAGGTGGAGTGAGTGAGGTGAGGTGAGGTGAGGTGGAGTGAGGTGAGGTGAGGTGGAGTGAGGTGAGGTGGAGTGAGGTGAGGTGGAGTGAGGTGAGGTGGAGTGAGGTGAGGTGGAGTGAGGTGAGGTGGAGTGAGTGAGGTGAGGTGGAGTGGTGGTGAGGTGAGAGTGAGGTGAGGTGGAGTGAGGTGGAGTGAGTGAGGTGAGGTGGAGTGAGTGAGGTGAGGTGAGGTGGAGTGAGTGAGGTGAGGTGGAGTGAGTGAGGTGAGGTGAGTGACTGAGTGAGTACGCATGTGTGTGTGTATGTGTGTGATTGTGTGTGCGTATTTGTGTGCGTGTGTGTGTGCGTATTTGTGTGCGTGTGTGTATGCGCGAGTGTGTGTGCTCGCGCTCGCGTGCATGTCCGTAAAAAGTGAATGAACGTGAATGAAGGTTTAGAATGCAGCCGATATATTATTTCAAGAGTACGTAGTTGCGAGGTGACTGGCCAAATAAAAATGCAGATCTGTTTACAGCACTACTGCATAAACGGTCGAGTATTTGCTATATAAAAAAAAACATCCATTTCCCCTGAAGATGTCGCGCACTTCTTGTGTAAAAATTGGCGGTACGCGCGGAAAGCTCACGTGACACTTTTTTTCTCCAAATGTAAACAGGAGAGAACTCACTTTCATGCAACAGTCGCACTGGACTTTGTCGTTGACGAATAAAACGTGTTTTGTTCTTGGTAACTATGGATTGCAAGTGTTCGTTACTCCACAAAAGTGTCCTCTGTCAGTCAGTAATTTGATTTAGCAGAAATTTGGCTTAGAAAATACTTTGAAAAGTTTCACTTACGTTACCTTGCTTCATACACCATTTTTTTTACCGAGGACTGTGCTTATGTCCGTTAAAAGTTTATATTCCAAACCATGTTTTGGTCGAAAAGGCTATTGTTTTTAGTTTTAAGTCTCGTACAAATGAGCTGTCGAAGTAAAAACACTTACAAGTACATGTTCAAACATGTAGTAACTTTTTACGGGTGTTAACACTGGTAGAAAAAGACCATCCTTAAAAACCAATTCACCTCTTGTAAGTGGCACTATATGTCAAGTATTTTGCCCAAGCAAAGCAGTGAAAAACTCAGCTTTGAGAGAACTGGGCGTGAACAAGACATAAACCTGAAGAAGAGAGCAGTCAAATTTTAGGGACTTTTTTTTGCAGAAGCTATTCTACTGGCCGAAATTGCAGAGGGCAGAGAAGCGCGAGGTCTTCATGGGAGGCGTGGAGAGTCCGATGCAGCACAGCCCAGAGCACAGGGCGATGCTCCTTGTCACGGCCTGCAGGCCTTTCTGCACAACCGACCCATGAATCACTCGCCCAGACGCTGGAAGGACACAGGGAAGACGCGCTGGGAGAAATACTGGGAATGAAGCAGGCCTGATGGCGGACGAGCCCGGATCGATCAGTGTACAACCTACTTCATTGAAAAATGTCACCCTCAACTACGAAATCCGTTTTGTTCGACACTTGGTGATATTGAGATGCAGCTCAGATATCGAAGTGGAGGGAAAGTTGGTCATATGCGAAGCGTTTGATCATTCATCTATAAACCTTTGCAGAGTCCCACCCACCCAACCTCTCCCCCTCAATAAACAGTTTGTCTGAGAGTGATATGAACAAGGGAATAAGATGTGTACGTAACCAGCAGCCAAAGTACAATACAGACAACGCAATACGTGGTACTTTTCACCGCCGTTAAGAACCTAGTCAACGCGATTATCGCGTTGTGGTATTCCTGAGATCTCAAAGGTTGTCAGATCGTTTTCTATCGAATATTTTAAAACAGATGACGATTAGAAGGCTAACAACTCCCCATGCTCTTTGATGTTCTGTTTTAACAGATTGAGTTTTTAATCAATTGTCATCTTAGACAGCCCTTAACTTCCCAACGAGAGGTCAAACATTGTCAGTCGTATTCTACGCAAAACTGACGTTTGTAGTGATGCGGTTGGCACCCTCGATCTTATGTCACCTTCTGAAATTCTTGTTCTTCTCTCTTCATCTTAAAGGTATTCCCAAATTCTTCACTTTTGGCAATTTTTAGCTCAATCCCTGTCCTCCTGTATGTGTGTATGTGCGAGCGCGCGCGCGCGTGTGTGTACATGCGTGCGTCCGTGTGCGCATGCGTGTTCGTGCGGGAGTGACATTCGAGTATTCTAACTCTTAAAATACATTTTTCTCATATATTTTGTCACAGAGACTGTGATTGCTTCCGTTCAAATGTAGGCCAATCTGCAACGTGCGAGTACTTTTCCCCAGCTTTGTATCACTTTTTCTGTCTACCTTAGACCGCAGGGCGTGCCTTCGAATCGTTCAAGTCCGCTCATCCAAAATATGGACTATGTTCCCATATTATATTATGATAGTACATGGTATTGGGAATTGAAAACAACAAAGTTACCTCTTCGATCGAATTTCTAAACAGTGAAAATTAACTTTTAAAAGTGTGGATTTGTATGGCAAGGTTTGCCTCCCTTTCGATGCAAAACTATACAGGAGTTACTTCCCGTGACAAATTTTGATAATTTAGGCCAATGCGAAATTAGGTCAGATTTACGGCGGCGTTTCCAACTTGGCAACGTGTGCTGTGCAATACATTTCCAAAATGAAAACAATGACTACATCAAGCCTTTTACCGATAATACGTGGGCAAAAGCCTTGGATTTTGCTTACTTGATGGGGAATAAGCAAGTTCTGTCAGTGTCGCGTTCAGTGAACATGTTGAACGTGGGGTTATCGGCTTTGGTAACTTTTGATCATTCGTGTTATCAACGATTAACGTGCAATGTGAAACTTCAGCGAAAAAAACGGCTGGTATAAAAAACACCATGTCTGACAATGACGCCTCAGTAGACTCCAGCAACAAGCGTGTGACAAGAGGGAAATCTGTTTCATCCATTGGAAAACTTCCAGCCAGAAATAGTGGTGTGCTTCCGTTAATATTGGAGATTCGCGTCTGAAACTGATACTCATCGCTTAAACAAAGATCAGGTAAGTATCATTTTCAGACCACAAAATCTATAGTTTGTTTCTTACAATCTTACAAATCAGAACATTTTTAGCATGACCAATTGAGTAGCAATTCTATATTGTCAAATGTTATATATTATATACATGTAATCATTGCATTAAAAATTCAACTAAACAGGTGAAACAATTCAGAATAAAGAAAGAAGCCCAAATATGAAATGCAAGCAAGAAAAACTTTTCAAATGCTAAGGAATGGTTACACTTAAATAAGGACTTGGCTCTCAAGCTCAGAGCTTTCCTTAGCTCAAGCAACTTAATGAATTAATTTCTAAACATTAAAAAGCAGATCCACAGTATATGCTCAAAGAAGCTATCTTCAAGATGACAGGTGTCCATTCATCACTTCATGTATATTAAGAATAGTTTAATAATGTATTCTCAGATTAATAATAATCTGCCCCATTGATTATGTTTGATCCTGTTAAGAGGGAGCATTGTTCTAAACAAATTCCATAAAATATCCTCAAGCAATTGATCACAATTTTACACCTTCAATGCCTTTCTTATATTATTTTTGCCTTGTCAGCATGAAATTTCCCACAAGAGCAAAGCTTCTACGGCCTTTTATTCTTGACCAACATGAACTGGACTACAACAGTCATGATCACAACAATGAAACAATTATCATGAAAAAAGAGCTGACTATATACTTCAAGATATTCCATGCATCATAATAATGTTTTGAGACCACATCAAAGCATCATAATACCCAAACTATGCATTTTGACATAAAAAAGAATGTGGTTTTCAAAACATTTGCCTTGGAAAGTTTAAAATTTGAACTTCAGCACCTCAAGGGAACACTACCACCACACACTCTAATGTTTAGCTTGTGTCAGAGTGCAATAATTCACCCTTGTATGCAACAATGTACACTGGCTGTTCATGAACTTGAAATTTAGCTCTCAGTTTTTCCACAAGCGTGGATGAACTGAGATTATGTGCATGCACCAAAACATATGCATATTCCAGAACTATTGTCATTATTCAGAGCTCATTTTAATTTACCTTGCCTCTCATTCCATGTGGTTTGTCTTGGAGTTTTCAAGCTTTCATGCATTGAACACTGAGACATTAGAAAGTTTACCTTATCTCTCAAACCATCCAAAAGGTTGTTCTGTCTGCACACTACATTTATACTTTGGGTTAGGGTTAGGGTCTGAAGGGATTTACGGAAAAAAAACATGCATGACGATGGAGAAAATGTGTGGGCACAAGTTGATAATACAGGTTACGTTAACATAAACTAGCAAAAAGAAGAAAAAAAAACCACGAGGACGAGGACGACGACGACGACGACGACGATGATGATGATGACGATGACGACGACGACGCCCACTCAGGATGGACTTTAAATAGACTTCGATCAGGAAAGAAGAGATACACACATACAAACCCACAGCTAGACACACAGACAGTACACAGACATATACACACAGACACAGAGATAAACACATAGCCAGAGATAGAGACACACAGAGTGAAAGGCTGACAGGGAGGCAGGCAGGTAGGCATGCAGGTATGCAGGCAGAGACATATAGAGACAGAGAGAGAGACGAGGTGGACAGAGTGGAAAATGTTAAGTGACACCAGAATGGCATGGTATCAGTACCTCATTACGTTAGTAACCATGCTCAAGAGGCATTCTTTGCTCCTAAGTGGACACTGTAAAGTGATGTTACGCTCACTTCACGGCGCAAACCAGGTCATCAGGAATCCTTCCCAGGACTCGAGGCAGCGAGTGATTGCCTCATTATTACCCGTAGTTGTTCGTCATGGTTTACTGTGATGACTTCTTGGCAGACTGTTTGCCAAGGCCAACTGGCCATGCTTGTTTATGGGCCATATGACGCATCACACGGGCCTCTGGATGCGACGGAAGGGATAACAGCCTCCGATCGAGCTATTATGCTTGCCATCAGTGTCGGGTCGAGGCAATTGTTTAGCTGGACAATCGGGATCCGGAGGCCTCCGGGGAGAAAGCGCGGGCAGTGCGTCCTGAAAGGCACACTGCGCACAAGCCAGCATACAGTCGCGTTGTCGGAGAGACGCAACCTGAAAGGGTCCCCGTGGTATCGCCCTCGGGAGCTCCACCGCCCTGCATGCCAGAGCGTGCGAGATAGATTGGGAATGAGTGACTTGACCCCAGGGCTGTCCTTGCCACTCTCCTGCCACAAGACTCTCTCACCGTTAACCTCCCCTTTCCCCACAGCCATGCCCAGCCACCGCTGATTGCGACAGAGACTGAACTGCCTTGAGCAAGGTTTGCTAGTCGAACTGCTGGACCTGGTTTGCAGAGCTTTCATCGTTCTCACAGTGAGAGACTTCCCCTTATATGCAATTTCGTAAAACCCTCTGTAAAACCCTCTGATGTACATGAAGTGCCAGGGACGGTCGGATTGATAATGACAATGGTGCAGCATATAATGAAAACATTCTATACTTTGTGATTGATTCACTGAAAGTATTTCTAAACCTTTATATTTGGCTTCCGGGGAACACCTAACTCTTTAACAATAGCTGGTACACACGATAGCTTATGCAACAGTTTCACTATTGTATACTTTATGACGATAATAATCATCACGACAATAGGGTGTCAACTCTGAAGATTTGGCGATTGCCAAAACGTGCAATAAGGACGTAACTGGCTGCTGAAGCTGTGATGGAGAACGTAGAGAATGAAAGGTATGTTTGTTGTTTGTTTATTTATATACTTTATTTGCTTCCTGGTTTTTGTACTAAAAGCACATTGGATTTTCATGAAACAAGCTGCTTATGTGCGAAAGCAAGCGCAATCATTAAGTTGTGCACTTCACCTGTTAATGATGATAGATATAGAGAACACCAGTAATGCCCATCTTACTTTGCACTGGAGGCACCCCACAAAAAGGGCGATTCAAAGCTACGGGTTCAAAACGCGTGGAAACTTAAACCCGCCAGAAATAGACCCCTCGAAAATCACCACAGCAAATGAGCACATTCGATTCAAACAACTGTCTGCCCTGGCCTCTTTTTATTCTCCAGCTTCAAGCATCTCAAGTCCGGGCACAGCCGGCCACACCCTATAGCTCAAGCCTCAACGATCAGAGAGCCCATAACGCGGCCACTGATCACAAAACCGCTGTCGTTACCGCAACCAATTTTCCAGAGAACCCGGCCAGCTGTCGTTGGTCTCCTCTTCTACCTGGGACAATCCCCTGCCGCTTCCTGCAGGATCAATGGCGGCACTTGCCAGGCACGGGACGGTCTGCCTGCACCCTCGGTCTCTGCTCTTCCATTGGAGATGAATCGCCGGGAAAGCCGAGTTTGTCTTGGAGGTCGGCGCTCGTTTGTCGTTTCTGGGTTATCGGGCCATGTTTGACTAGCCGAAGAGCGTCTATCAACCAGATCACGTCTAGAGAGGTTTCGTGGTGGCTTTGGTTGGTGAAGGGACGTCTAATTAAGATTACACATGACTAAATGCGATCAGCTGTCCTTCTACAAAAACCTGATCGATTTCTGCCTCGGTTCAACGACTGATGTCTTCAAACTGGAATAGTCGGTCTCGAACTCTTTGGTTTCTTCGCAGTTCTTCCACTCGAAAAATCAGTCCTTCAGGTTTTACCAATACACTGGAAAAATCAGTCCTTGAGGTTTTACCAATACACTGGAAAAATCAGTCCTTGAGGTTTTACCAATACACTGGAAAAATCCGTCCTTGAGGTTTTACCAATACACTGGAAAAATCAGTCCTTGATGTTTTACCAATACACTGGAAAAATCAGTCCTTCAGGTTTTACCAATACACTGGAAAAATCAGTCCTTCAGGTTTTACCAATACACTGGAAAAATCAGTCCTTCGGGTTTTACCAATACACTCGAAAAATCAGTCCTTGAGGTTTTACCAATATATTTGAAAACAATATCCCTATAAAATCTACACACAGTACATTTTATGTGCGGTGCTATTTTAAGCTGAATTACGAGATGAATACTGCAGCCGGCACCTCTTCAACAACATTGCCTCAAGATATTGACTGCTTTGTGATAATCCGATGCTGGGAACACAGCTGATTTACTCCATTATCTCAATGTACTAGAAGATAAAGCTCATATGCTTAATGAATCCAGACGCTGACTCACGGATATTGCTAGAGTTGCAAGTCTCTCTCTCTCTCTCTCTCTCTCTCTCTCTCTCTCTCTCTCTCTCTCTCTCTTCCATTAACAATCACAAACGAGGCTTGCCTTGTCCTACGGCATGTGGCCATTGATTTTCCGTCATTGGACGGAGATGGCTGCTTCCTTTTTGTCGATGAGGAAGAGCTACACAAGATTTCGGATTTAAAAAAGTCACTTAGCATCTGACAGGAGTGTGCGCTTTCGAGAAAACCCCCTCGCACATTCCGACTCTCTATCACTCTCACCGTCATGTGACCGCTCTACAGCTTGTTTGAAGACAGGCACGAATCAGTGCGTCGCTAAATCACCGCAAACTAGCCTCGAGATCACAGAGAAAGCACTGAGTGATTAATCATAAAGGCGAGTCTCTTTTTCTTCCCATCCTGTGGCTTAATGAATCGCTGCCGTAACTCAGGAAGCGCCACAGCACAGTAGCATTTCCCCTAGGTGCTTCAGGGTCGGCCAAAGAGCGGAGGGACCCGACAGGCGAGGTTAAAGGGTCCAATTATTCTGTTTTCCGCTCGGACAAGCTAACGCACACTTCATCGTAGAAGCCCGTCCTAAATTTGCGCCCATCAATCAGGCACGACGCCCGGAGAGCGGAAAGTAGTTTTTCTCCATCCCAGCATAGCGACAATATGACAGCTGCGTCGTAAAAGGAGATGCCAGAGACTCGTGCATCTAAAGAGTTCTGTTCACGGGCGATAACTGGAAGAGAAGCCTCTCCTAAGTCCCGACAGAGTAATTGTCCTCAGTTCGTCCGGAAAAGCAGCGGCGAGTAGTCAGGCAGTCGTTGAAAGAGGAAGGCGCGATAGAATCGATGCTTCCATTGGGCTGGGATGTGAAGGTGTGTGGCGGTGTAGACCTCAGATGCTGTCTGCTAACACCCTCTGGCCTTCTCGCCTGGAGAAGACGCAGCCATAAAAAAAATGCTTCTCGCCTGGGAGAGAAATGTCTGAAAGAATCTGAAGTGGCGGAAGAAGGTACGGCTGTTATAAGTACCTCGAGATGGGCTCAGAGAAACTCGCTCCGCCAAGAGGGGATACATACAAAGGACTTGAACTTGAAAAGAGGTCTTTGCCTACCAAAATAAATATGAGCGAGAAAAGAGACAGATTGACTTTTGTAACAACAAGGAATAAACCTAAAAGAGTTAGAAGGAATGAGAAACTGCCACTGCTATAAATAGCTAAGGAAAGGGACTGACCGTATTGTCATGTAAGGAGATGCTTCAAAATGGTTTGCGGTCTGTCAAGTCGCTACTGCTCCTCCTACACATAGCTAACGTGCACATAACTAAGGGCGCATGCATAAAAGTCCACAGAAACCCTTATGGTGATGAAAAATTTATCACGAGGCCACTCAGGTTTTAGTAAGGCACCGCTGCCGTAAGCATTAAAATGCTGCTGCCGTTGCAGTACTCCTCTTCTTTCTTATTTCATCTTTGACGTTATACTTCAAAGGTGAAGGAATAACGACTGCGACTATGGTGACAATGATGACAGCGATGACGAATTATCATTGCTATATTCATAAGAAAAGCTAATAGGGCCGTTTTTTCTTCCTTTCGCTGAACCCACCCTGAAATAGCAAATGAAGTGAAAAACGAAGCCATTGGGAGTGTTCGGTTAAACCGGAATACAAAAGGAAGTTAATTTTTTACACGTTGTGATTTATTCCAAGGAAAGAGACGACCATTATCGACAGCTAGAAACATTAACAGCACGAAAAAAGCAGAGCTACTTTAAACTTCAAAGAGTTTTCACAGCGCTGTTGAGGTAATGCAATCTCCTATTGCCGCTTTGTGTTGTATTTTTGCACCTAGACAACTTTCTCACCACATTTTGAAGAAAGTAGCTACAGTTTTTTTAATGGAGGCATAGCGGAAAAACCAATCAGAAAATAGAAACACATTAACATTCGCCTTGCTTCTCCTTCCGGTCGTGCTCCCGACATTGAGTGACGTCCAGTTAAACGACGAAAAACTGTGCCAAAAAAGCAGCTTTAGAGCATTGGCATGCAAATGCAAGACGCAAGGGAATGGGTTTTTAATCTTGATTGTGTCTGCTGGCTACGTTGCCTATTAAACAGCGCGCCAGTGCAGAAAGACTTAACTGGACGTGGTTCCTGTAGACTGGTGAAGGAGGCAGACTCCGGTCACGGCGGAACTCAGTACAACTGTACAAAGACTTCTTTGCTGAAGAGCCTGGTCAACGCACTTCCTCGTGTGTCCTGTACATACGACGTCTTACTTAACTCTTAATTTGGAACGCTTATTGAATGGTGTTTATCTCCCAGTGGTCCTTTCATTTAAAAAAGAGAACAACACAGGAGGGTAACAAAATGTGATCTACGTAGCATGTTTTTACTGTTTATCGTTCATTCTCGTACTGACTCATAAATCTTTCTCTCCCCCTCCCCCCTCCCCCCTCCCCCCTCCCCCCTCCCCCCTCCCCTCTCTCCCCTTCTCTCTCTCTCTCTCTCTCTCTCTCTCTCTCTCTCTCTCTCTCTCTCTCTCTCTCTCTCTCTCCCCCCTATCTGTGTGTATGTGTGGTGTGTGCGTGAGGTGTGTGTGTTTGTGTATGTTTGTATGTGTGTGTGTTTGTGTGTGTTTGTGTATGTTTGTGTGTGTGTGAGTTTGTGTATGTTTGTGTGTGTGTGTGTGTGTGTGTGTGTGTGTGTGTGTGTGTGTGTGTGTGTGTGTGTGTGTGTGTAAAACACCAATACTTGCTACACATCTATCTGAAGTTCATTTCTTTGCAGTCTGTTTTTACCGAGCAACGCTTACTCCTACTTCGCCGTAGTAGCGATCTTATCTGACCAATCAGGACGCAGCTTTGCTCTAGTTCTGCGTTCTGATTGGCTAGATAAAACTGCTGTTACGGCGAAGTAGGCCTAAGCGTTACTCAATGAAAACAGACCTTTAACCTCGGTTCATCCCAGTAGGTATGCATTCGCACTGCAGCTGGCAGCCTAAGAAAGCGAGTTGACCTCCGACCCTATTCATGCACATCAAAGGTCAGTGAACTTTAAAAAACTAACCTGAAAAGAAATTTAATGCATTATTGGAAACTGCACCAAAATATTTCCGTGAAACAGTTCATTGAAAACATATATGAATCTGTTACTTTTTCTTTTCTTGTTTCGAAATCTCAACATTCTGGCAACTTTTTAGGCAAATTTACCCTGCATTACTTTAAGAAATAAAGATGATCATCCGATTACAGCTTTGGATTCTAACTAAATATTAAACACTTAAGTACACTACTGAGGGGGGAAAAACTAGAATCAGCTGAGTAGTTATGCCAGAGTTGATCCAAAGTCCTCCAAATCGAGTTTTGGATGAGATGCGGGTTTTTTCAATATGATCCGAAAGTTACAAACGCTCTTCTGGGAGGCACCCATCTGTTTAGCAATAAGACGTGCACTCTATTTGTCAGAGCAAAGCAAGGGCTCTTTGTCGAGTTTCAGATGTCAGAGATCTTCTACGACCAGGTATTGTGACAATAGACAGCAATCCTCAAACATTTCCTCCTCATACTTGTCAGAGCAAGATATTTGCATCCGTGGGGATCAAGAAACACGTCCTTCAAATAAATTTACCGAAACCGTTCCTGATTATTATGTTATTATAGTCAGCAAAATTTGAACTTCAGAGGCCACGGGAAAGCCATCTCCATGAGTGTCTTACAAAAAGAACCAATGCAGTATCTGATTCAAACCTCAGGTTTCATGTTTTCCGTCATAGGTTTACTGCAGGGCTCGCCTGATAACATGGATACTGTATCTGAAATGAATGGTGACATATCTCTTTACCTGGCATATCAAATGCAACGCTGACTCTCAACATTAGTCCAGTCGTGTAGATGTTTCAGCATTTTTCTGAGAATCGTTCTTGCATGTTTTCAAATGATGACAAAGTGTTGCAAAGAAACACTACTTCATAGCAAATCGGTAATCATTGTCGAAGAAGAGATTACGCTGTACGCATTGTTCCTGAACTTTCCTGCTGTATTTTTGGTGTATCATGAATGTATAATTTGTTTAGTAATACACAGCAAGACAACAGCCAGCATTGCCCTGCAAGGGAAGGGTTAAAGGTGGGGCAGTCTTCCTTTGAGATTACCGGAAGTGGTGTGTCGTAGACCCAAACTCTCAAGGCCGTTCTTACCTGGCGCACACTTCGCTCATGCACCAGGTTTGAAGTGTACGTAGAGCTCCCACGAGATGCTCTGGCCGGGCGCACAGACCACCATTTTCCTCCCCTCGGCTAGCATGCCAAACGCCCATTTTGAGGATTGCTGACAAACATATGAAGAAACCGTATCTAAATAACAGTACTGATTTATCAGAGCAATATATAGAACACATCAATAATTCATTTTAATTACTACATTAGTCAAAATTAAGATGTTAGTCGAAGTTGAATCCAGTCGAAAGTCGGGCCACAGAGTTAAACGATACTACGCTGCCTCTCATGTAACCATGTGTTTCGGGCTGACAACTTCCGGCGGGCGATCTTTTCGTGGTCTCCAGACAAGTTCGTGAGCGGAGTGTTTGCCGGGTTAAGAACCGCCTTCAGTGGATTGTAATTTGTTGCAGGAACGGAAGGACTGGTCGAGATATGTCGATCGACTTGCTCCCTTATTGCTGACGAATTGATTCGTGTGTGAAAAAATCGCCACCAAATTTCATTCGCACTTCCTCGTTAACTCTCGTTCGACCTGGTTGAGGCGTCGTCACTCATCGTGGGATTTCGTTCAATGCGAACTTTTCTTCCTCTCGGCTCCTGTCACCATCCGGCTTTTCGCCATTGATCAGCAAGTCCCCACAGCACCGTGTCATTAGCAGCTGATTTCGTCCAGCAGAGAGAGAGAGAGAGAGAGAGAGAGAGAGAGAGAGAGATAGAGAAAGAAAGAAAGAGAAAAATCATCTGAGTTAGGGGGTAAAAAAGAAACGGGAGAAATGTAGGACGGAATCATGTCGGAAGCTGGGTAGTGGTTCATGTGTACCTCGAAGTAATTGGCGCGCTTCCATTTTTTATTCTTAGTTAGGAGGCCATTGCAAGATGAGCAAAATATGATCGATACGTAATGCTCTGTTCGATAAACAAACAAACAACAAATGAACGAACGACTAATTAACAAATAGATAGGGTCAGATTCGATATTGTAGCCACCGATGTATTCTTAATGTTATATCTCGCAGGCACATGTATGCGCGTAGGTAGCGAACCAATATATCTGTTCCTAGAAATGATTGCAAAATGATGTCAAAATGACATTTCCCCCCCTTACTTCCCGAGCAACCAGAGAGAGAGAGAGAGAGAGAGAGAGAGAGAGAGAGAGAGAGAGAGAGACAGAGAGAGAGAGAGAGAGAGAGAGAGAGAGAGAGAGAGAGAGAGAGAGAGAGAGAGAGAGAGAGAGAGAGAGAGAAGAGAATAGAGAGAAGAGAAAAGAGAGAAGAGTGAAGAGGGATAAGGCAGGGAAACAAAAAACAAACACCAGACCGACCGACAGACAGAGAGATAGAAATACAAATAGGAAAAACCCCACATACGAACCAACTGACAGACATTCACACACATATACACACGGGCACGCGCGTGCATGCACGCACACACAACACACATGCACACTGTGGCGAGATCACCCCCTTTCACCTTTGGTTTAAGTTGTTTTCTACTTCATGCTTAACTTATTAAGGCTCCGCCGGCCGTAGATTAGCAACATTAAAAATGAGCCCGCCAGCAATAGATTATTCGAAATGCCCGCGCTTGCGGTAAAGTGTTCTCCATTGGTTGAGAGAAGGACGATACTGAAGATTTGAGTGGGAAAAACTCGGTCTTATATGAGGGTCCTGCCATTGGCTAGAAAAATGACCGGCAGAATCTATAAAGGCATGTGCGAATCCAGCCCCGGGGGCGGCAAATCTACATCAAGACAATGACGCCACAAACACACACATATGAAGGATCACATGGGCGGAGGGACAGAAAGACGAACACATGGTCGCAGTTAACTTCAAACTCAAGATACGTGACATGCACAACAAAGAATCAGTCAGTCAAAGCTGGGCATGGCTACGAGTATCTTGTTTGTTTCCGCATGGATCCAATAAGAATGGAATGCTGAATGTGGCGTGTAGAGAAATAAGTTCGCCGATAGCCTCGGTTTCAACATTTTTCTGATTGCACTTCCGGTTGCCTCGCTTTCAATGGCCGATGTCTTTGTTAGTGTAAACACCTGGCGAAAATCACAATTTTTGTGTCTTAGTTTTAGCCATCTTATTTTTTTCTCCGCATAAGTCGGTGGGAAAATGTGTCTAGTTTGTAACCCTGTGTTTTGTTTTGTTGTCAGCCATTTCTGAAACGCCTAGTTACTTCCAGAGTCAACCACAGTGTGTTGCAAAATGAGTGACATTAATGACAGTGATACAAGAGCTGCCGTGGTTCCTGAACCAATATCAAGGAGGGCAAACAGTACTTCAGATGGAGCCAAATGTTGTGTTGTTGATTGTAAGGTATCATCAGTGGCATGCAGGGAACTTTCTTTTGTTGGAATTCCAAGAAAAGGTGTCAGTGAAGCGAAAGACAAATGGAGATCAGCCATCATTGCTAAAATTGATCGAGTGGACGAAGCATTCAACCCAGACATGGCCAAGATCTGCAGTCGACACTTTGACGATGCTTGCATCAAACGAGGTACGTTTCTTTCATTATAATTTGTTTCAATGGGATGTGGGTGTGTTAGACGTCTTTTGTCTTTGAAATAAAAACAAATCTTCACCTCATCTTGGACAGAACAGCGTACATTCTTGAGGCCTCATTCATACTTGAACTTGAACTTGAAAAACTCTATGAGGTAGGCTGTGTAGCCTTTTCATAGTTCATAGTGCTAGACTTGCATGCGTGGCGGCTATTATGCAGTCTAGGTGCAGCAGGTTGGGTTATACATAGTAGGGCTGTCTTTCCAGAAGTAGTCTAACGTACTAGCCTTGAAGTTGTCGACAGTGTTCGCAGATACGGCGTCTTCAGGAAGACTGTTCCAGGTGTTGATGTAATGTCCATGATTTTGGGATACTAGAAACCCATCCAAAGAAAATGTAAGCCATGAACAGCATTAATTTATCAGAGCTGTATGTTGATTGCATCAATAGGTCGTGATTACACGCCGAGCATCCAAGCTTCGCGCACTTCTATTTATAGCTGACGCGCGGACCTCAGCGACACCAGGAAAGATTATAAATACATTGTTGTCCTCGAACCTGCCTGCTGTTGACATTGTTGACCAAAGTGCTTTGTTTTCCGTCAAAAGTGGAATGAATACCATTTTTTAAAAACTGCAAAGTGTGTCTGGGATACCTGCAAATGCACTTACAGTTCCAACTGATGGAATAAATCATCACTGTTTGAACAATTATCTGTTTTACTTGCCATGAGAATTCGCTCGACAGTGGCGTCCGTAGCAGCAGACGAACTAGATAGCCTGACCTAAGGGCTTTGTTTTCCGTCAAAAGTGAAATGAATACTTTTTTTTTAAAACTGCAAAGTGTGTCTGGGATGCCTGCAAATGTACTTACAGTTCCAACTGATGGAATAAATCATCACTGTTTGAACAATTATCTGTTTTACTTACCATGAGAATTCGCTCGACAGCGGCGTCCATAGTAAGCGGAGTAACCGGAATTGCAATCAGAAAAATGTTGAAAACGAGGCCATCGGCGAACTTCTTATATGACACAGCGCGTGCAGGCTGAGCGAGCCAGCCGTCTATATGATGTAATGTCCATGGTTTCCACTGCTATCAAGTGCTTCCATCGTGTGGACAACAAACTCACTCAAAAGATGGACGCATTTGCCTCCTACCCTCTCAGCTGAAGGACCATTTATATTCACAGCTTACAAGAGCCCTAAACGCAAAGCCTGAGCAGTGAAGTCAGTGGCCTCATACACATGCAGACCTGGGCTGCCCACGCCGTCCTTGCATGCCAACAAGTCTGGGCAGGGGAGGCTCAGTATTGTGATTGGATTCCATGGAAATGAAGCCTTGCCCGAAGGTAGTCCAGGGGGGTCCGGGCCAGACTGCGGCCAAAGGGTCATTTTGCCTACGGGAAGGTACGTGGGCTGGCAAAGCGCCCTCCACCCACTAATGATGCCCTGGTTGACATAAAGGGGAAATGCGAATAAGGTCATGGCATCTGGAGGCGCCTTTCGAATACAGTGGAAGACGTTGGATGAATGTCCAGTGCAATCATTTGTAGAAGAAAGTTTTCAGATCACATGACCTTGTTAATGAAATCAAAATGTCGAATTGCTTTTTGTTGCCTTTTAGATTTCTTTGCCATTTTTTCTTTCTTTAACCGAGGATTTGACTGAGCTCGTAGCATGTATCTCCATTTAATTAGTGTACTTCCAAGGGTTATTTGGTTATGAAGAATATGTAATCCATATATAGTATATTGCTTAAAACAGTCATTTACAACAGTATTATTACATATTTAAATTTAACTGTCTTTATCATCTCGATGAATGGAGTGAGATCACGTAACGACTCACTTGGAAATCTGCATAATCACAACACCCCTAAAATGTCCCTCTGAACAGCAGAGGGGTCCACTCGACCCCTGAATAAGAGAGTTCGTTCCTATCAGACTGGACGCAAGGGATAAGCCAAACCGCAAAGTCTGGCGTCTGAAGAGTAGTGGGGCGATTGCCTACTTTACGACGCGAGAGGCAATTATCTATAGGAGTGGAGAGGATTTAGGCGATCCGTAGATCCTACCAGGAGAGTTATTGCTACGCCATTCCCTACGCTTCGAACAGGTGAATCCACAGCTAGTCATATCCCCACGCCATTCAACTGTATGTCTCTTCCTTGCGCGTGGAGTGGGAGTAGAGAGGCTTCCATTGAGGAAGAGGAAACGATCTATATGCAGTATTGACACCAGGGAAGACTATTCGGCCAACGCAACTGAAGCCATTTTAGCGTCGGCCTCGCTTCTGTATTACTTTCATTTTTGACCGATAGAGATCCGGCATTTACCTCTACTGATCATTCCTGGAAGCTGTTTGTAATGGCAGCAGCCATAATAAGCAAATGGGTCTATTCTATTACATTGGTTATAGTGCGTTTTATGTTGTAGATAAATGCAAGCATTTGCAAGTACTTATTACAACGGTACTGAACGATCTGACACTCGGTGGCTGCAACTCATCCTTGAGCAAGGTCCATTTTGTCATCGTCCGACGCTTTTCCGGTGAAGAGAGCGCACATTAGTTATTTGTTGCGTGCCACATCTCTTCGCCTGATTCACCGCACAGAAAGAGTGCCTTTTCAACAGTGGTAAGTTTAGTTGTGTGCAAGGATGTTCAGTGTAGCCTTTAATAATAAGGGTTTGGCGAGGCTCCACTGCCTTTGGGTGGCTATCAAGTATTTTGCAAAACTGCCATATCTAAGGTGTTTCTATCTGAAATTGTGACATTTTTAGCATCATTCCTGCAAACTGTACCCGTTTTTTTCCCTAAAGAATGCAAAGGCAAGCTAGCCTTTCCGATCTGCAAAACCATAAATCTTTGATACGTCACCAGTGCTTTGACGGTCATGTGTCATGGTTCTTGATGATTTAAGGACAGACGTAAACTATCACTAGTACCAGTATCTCATAAAATGGCTTTTTGTGTCAATCCCAAATCTACATTGTTGCCTGAGAAAGTTTCCAATTTTCACTTGTAAATACCGACATGGAGTGACGTCAGGGAAGTGTTTGAGACTAGGGAAAATGAGAGCTCTCTAATCAAGGGAGGCGAGGTAAGGACTAGAGTCAGCATGGCAAATTTGAAAGAGATCGATCCTTTGCACTTTATTGCAGAGACCTTCTGGAAACCTGTGCAAGTACACAGCGTCTGCTAGTTTCTGAGTGCACTCAGTGCAGAAATGTAATGCAGGGCGTGCGAACCGCCGATTATGGTATTGCGATGTTGTTTCATCATACGATTTTATTACATAGCAACTAACGTACGAGCAGATGACCTTTTGATACCAGAGCCAAAAGCTACACGTGCTGAGGGCGAAGACATTATGATGATGCTGTGGTCTTCAATGAAGGAGGCCTTGAACAACCCAACGACAGTCTATTAATCAAGTGAAGTAGCATCCATGCTGAGCCATTGGAATAAATTTGTAAGCCAAATTTTTCAGCATCAGGAATAAGCTAGCTCAAAAGTTTCATGATGTGCCATTTGGCATACAACAAAACAGCAGTCAAGTACAGTTGGATCGCAAGTCTCCGATCACGAGGCTTGTCTAACAGCTTTGCCATGATTTTCATTGTTTCACGCTCATTGACTCAACCTAAGGTCAGTGACTGCAAGACTGTCTGCTTTAAAAACGCGCTTCGAAAGATTTGGACATCCACTCCATTGGTGCTATCATGTTTCCGCTCAGACTTGGAGTTTTGAGGAGGTCTACGTCTTGTTTGAATCTTGACAGCTTCATTACTCATACATAGGTACTTTGGGTCAATCTATTTCTTCTCATCCCCTCACCCAACCCCAACTCCCACCCCCACCCCCGCTCTTCAATTTTTTGTCATTTTCACCCCTATCTCCCCTTTCATACTACTTAAAAATCGCTTTGCCACGCTAGTAAACTGCCTCATTTTGGATGTAAATTATAAAGAACGGTTGAGAAAGACTGCACTATTACATGCGTGTCCAGTTGTAACAATATTTGGAAAAGATTAACCATTTTTTTCATTGCATACTTGTCTTTACGGAACTGATGACAGATGTGTTCTCCACAGCCTGTCTCTCGCGACATTGTTTTAAGACCTGTAGTCCCACTACAATACAGGAATTTGCCTGTGTTTAAAGATTGCATGATAATTTCATCGCATATTACCACATTTTTATGCCTCAGTGGATTGTAACACACCAAATAAAAATTTCTTTATCAAAGAAAAAGAATGTCAATCATAATTCCCATTGAGCACTCAATACCAACAAATCATTGACAAATACTGTCATTACTTGACACGGACTCCTCTGATACCAGATTGTACCAACCTTACCTCACTAAACACGTGACAAATCTTATGCTCACCACCTTTGGTCTAATCTCTCATGAGGACAAAGAAGAGTACTATCGCAGCTATTCAAAGGCGGATCGACGATGAGGTCGGACGGTTCCCAGCAGGCTAACAGAGGACGACGACGATGCAGTGTTGCAGAAGATGGACCGACCAAGAAACGTCTTTCTGAGGCGAGAGACTGGTTTTGTCCGCTCACGCCACTTAGATGCCCTCGGGCAGCGGAGTTTGGGCCATGCCCAGCGATCGGCGTGACCGTTACCATCGACTCAGACGAGATGCTGTAGATGAAAGGCGCTAAAAATAAGACCGTTCGATTAAGAGTGCAGGGGAAAACATGGCTCGCTGAATGCGGACAAAACACGAAGAAAGCAAAGATCGACTCCCGGAGGATGGATTGGTTGTTGGCGGGGAGGCGAGGCATGCGGAGCGCATCCCCAGCGGTACGGCAAACCGACACGGGAAAACCGGTGTTGTCCCTGTAAGTCCCCCCGCAGTCTGAGGCATCTCAGTCGCCGCAAACAAGTCATCAGATTAGTCATACGAAGGTTCGCTTGTTGGTTCAGTTTTGCAGGAAAGGTCTCCACAAATCATCAAGAAAAGGAACTATGCCGAGCAAAATTTCACATGGAAAATGTAAAAATAACTAATTTTGATGCCGTATTGTCAATAAAAACCCTCACATATTATTTTGTCAACAAATATCATGTTCGCCACCTATAGATCAGCCCAGCCCACTCTGATATCCTTGGTAATTCAGACGTTTGACCTTAGCTGGCCTCTGTAAACACTCATAACTGTTCACTCATTTCCGGGGCGACTAAAGAATAGGCCAATTTCTCAACATTCTAGTCCACTAGAGACTTCGTCTGCGGCGAAACAGTCTCTAGCACAGTTGACATCACGTGATGGAAGGATTTCGTCCGAAAAATTCAAATGAGGGTCACACGAGAGGCTTGTGGGATAACCGATCTGCTCCCTGACATACGCCGTTAAAGTAGTTCTAAGACTATTTCGCATGAAACTTATAACTTACTTTTGTTGAGGCAAAAAAACAAGCGTTTATTCGATAAAATAAAATGCTTGTGTTGAAGTGGAAACAAGTTTTGACATCTGACTGATTATGTAAAACGTGGAGAAAAAACTAGTATCAGAACGAACTGTTTTTGGTGCAGTGCTGTAATGCGAAGGGTCAAGTCTATTACTCATTCATTGTGAACTGTGCCAGACTCACTACTGATTCGGGTTCACAAAATTATTTCTCACTGCGGACTTCGAATGTTGCATCGACGTTACAATCGTCAAGGTATGATTTTGCTGCTTTCAAAAGTACAAATCAAGCACGCTGTCCAATAATGCAACTCTAGGTTCAGTTCGTATCGCATCCATTCTTACGCAACGACTTGTTATCAAATGCCTTTACCGTCTTCGTAGACGAGTACTCACTCGGAACACTCGGGAGGGAGAACCTTCTCAATACCAAGCACTAACAAAGCAGGACAGAGACAGCAATTTTTTTTCTTTCAGATCTTCCCCTCCAAATAACAATGTATTTCTGTCACTTAATAAGAACAAATGTGAAGCTTTTGGTCGGGAGTCAGTCATGAAAGAGACATGTCTTCAGTTTTTCCTCATTTTTTCTTCAAACTATGCTGTCTGACACTTCTTTTGCTTTAATGACAGCATTTATCAGTTTTTGCTTCAGAAACAAGCTTTTGAGCCGTATTGAGGATTTCTTTTCCTGTCGTTCGGAGCATCTTCTAATTAAAAAAGTCATCTAGCTCTACGGTTGAGGAAAAAAGGACGCTGTTTTATAGTGGCCGCGATAGGTTTTCAGATACATGCTTCTGCAGCGTTGTTTAAAAACAATGTTTAGGAGTTTTGATTGCAATGCAATTACGCATATTTGTCTTTTAGCTCATGTCTTCTGGAGGACCCTGTCCCAAATGCGTCTCTGCACAATCGTCTTTATATCTAAATCATCTCTTCAGAGTTTGTTTGTCCTCTGCTCTGTCCATCATGGCAACCCCTCGCTGCAGTTCTGTCCATTTCTGGCCATCAGGACAGTTAGTGTGAGGAGGTCGTCAACTCCAGTGTCTCCAGGAAGGCTCCATTATTCCATCCACCGGGACATCCGCCTCTCCACAATAGAGACGCCGGCGGGGAAAGCCTAATGATGGCACGGGTGTCCAGTGTCCGGAGAGAGTGACCACCACGCCTACCTTTCGTCTGGACACTGCAATTAGTACAGAGCTTCTCTATCTCTTCGGCCCTCTTCAGTCCTGACTACTCCCCCTCGATTCCCAGCCCTTTCAATCCTCAGTCCCTCTCTTCCATTCCTCCTTGGCCAATCCGACAATCTCCTTGTTAACGTCTCTTCTATTTCTCCTTCTGTCTTTATGTCCCCGTTCCAAGCCTTTTCAAGGCAAAGCTGCTCTCTCTGTGGTCATCGTCTTTCTTGTTAAACCCCCATGTGGTTGCTCTGCTGATCTCGAGAGACTCGTGTCTCCGTTTCTCCCAAGACACATTGTCCACCCAGCACTCATTAGCAGTAGTCAATACTCCGTGGCAATCTTTCCATTCTGTTACGATAGTTAGCAGGATTTTCCACATGGTTCAGCATTTCTTTTTCTCTGTCTGACTCTGGGTAAGTGAACTACAAAGCAATTGAGGTTTCTAAGAATCATGAACAGTTTGTAGCATCAAAGAACTCACGTCATTTCTTACGTGTGCTAAAATGTCGTTTGCTTTGTACTAGGGCAAACATGTGTGTGTGTGTGTGTGTGTGTGTGTGTGTGTGTGTGTGTGTGTGTGTGTGTGTGTGTGTGTGTGTGTGTGTGTGTGTGTGTGTGTGTGTGTGTGTGTAATGGGGAAATGGGTTTTCGGAAGTATCTCACCTGAGAGAGGCTTGAGTCCGCCTACTGAGAGAAGAGAAGAAGAGATTAGTCTGCCTACGGAGTCTGTATAGAGATTGGAATGAAGGGTTGGAGTGAGTGGAGGTTGAGTTCTGACCCGAGGTGGTGAGCGGTGTTCGCTCTGAGATCTGAATAGTGGTGAAAAACGTTGGGTCGTGAGTTGGTTGTGAGAAGATAGCTATACTCGAGAGAGCAAGAAGACAGCGATCATTCTGCCTACGGAGTCCGCCTACTGGGAGGAGAGAGGAGAGATCAGTCTGCCTATGGAGAGGGGAGGAGAAAAGAAGAGATAAGTCTGCCTACTGCGAGGAGAGAAGAAGAGATCGGTCCGCCTGCTGGGTGAGAAGAAGAGAGAAAAGGAGGATGAAGCACCAAAGAGTGAAGAAGAAGAGAGAAGAGGAGGGCGAAGCACCGAAGAGAGAAGCAAACGAATAGAAGAGATCGGCTCCACACACACAGCAGAGACGGGCAGAGAGAGAGAGAGAGAGAGAGAGAGAGAGAGAGCGGGCAAAGTTGGAAGGTTGGTGCGAAAGTTTTATACGGGTCGATAGTTTTACTTGTCGAGGGCTGACCTACGTGCTTTTATGTTTTTATATACGAAGGCTGACCGATATCTTTCATTTTTCCCGTTGAGAGTAGAGTAGGTGTAATTTTCTGAGATTGGGTTATTGAGGATGTTGTGCTTGAGCCATATACCAATGTAACATTCTTTTTTTTTTTTTTTTTCTATCCCCTGTTACGGGCATGTTTATGTGAAAATATAAAGACTTGTAAGTAACCCGGGACCTGTTTTATTTCTTTTTTGTGGATCCCCGTAACAGTGCGTGTGTGCGTGTTTGTGTGTGTGTGTGTGTGTGTGTGTGTGTGTGTGTGTGTGCGTGTTTGTGTGTGTGTGTGTGTGTGTGTGTGTGTGTGCGTGTTTGTGTGTGAGAGAGAGAGAGAGAGAGAACGAGAGAGAGAGAGAGAGAGAGAGATAGATAGAGAGAGAGAGAGAGAGAGAGAGAGAGAGAGAGAGTATTTGTGTGCGTGTGTGTGTGTGTGTGTGTGAGCGTGCGTGCGTGCGTGCGTGAGTACCATGCGTGCGAGCGAGCAAGCGTGCGGGTGGGTGTGTACGTGTGAATGCATGTGGGTTTTTTGACATCTTTCATTACATCAACATCGAGGATGCTAGTCATTTATTTATCAACGAGGAACTTTCAAAACAAATTATACACTTATTTCAACTGTCTTTTGGGTATTACTTCTTCGTACCACACCTCTCAAGGGCCTAAATGAAAATATGAATGCGTCAACAGAACTGACACCTTCTTGACCCTGAACATGAATATTTCGGCTTACCTATCAGAGATACGTAGAAACCTACTACCGTACAAAAACTGACATCATATTCATTGAGAGAAAATCACTAGAAAAAGGTGGGATGAAAGTGATTTACTTGTTTGTATCCTCTGATGGTGGGTGATAAAGTGCTCTGTTTTAAAATTCAATTACTCTCCGCATCTGAGATCCTATGTACTGATGTTTTCGGTGTTTTGCAATCGATAGTTATTAATTTGGAGGAATAGAATCGGCGAGTATCACGACAATGGAAGCTGCTGAGAGCAGCATTGGGAAAATATCCCATTAGGCATTACCAAGAAAGCTGCACATACTAACAGAAAGCGCGGGTGCCCCATCAATGAGCGACCTCCTCGAGGTTGAGATGATGTGGAGGAGTCAGGCTGGTCTTGTGTCTTCATTTCGGTACTCGAAGCACACTTCGCTGTTTTTGTTCACCAGGTTGGACTTTCTATCTTTGAAGTGATCTACATGGACTCCTATTCAGTGTCGGTTGGACTGGTGATCACCTTTCTTTCAGCCGCTGGGTCAAGGGAGGCAACCAATTCAAATGATCAACAGTTGCTTCCCTTGCATTACAGCAAAAGGTTTGTTCTACTTTTGTTGCTTTTCCTTATTCATTCTCTACCAATACCTTGATCGTGGTCGTAATTGTTGTGGGGTGATCATATGTGCGTGCTTGTGTGTGCTTGCCAGCAATGCGATTTCAATCCTCGTGCGTGCAATTACACGTGTATTGAAATTTTAGCCAGATTAAAAGCTCCCCTAATTTTGCCACTTGTCATAACAACTTGCGTATGTTATTGCCTTTAAAAAAGACCATGACCATTTGAAAAACTAATCTATGTCTTAATGCGCCACATGAGAATCTCCCATTCGTATAGTTTTCGTTGCCTCAGTCATATAGACCCATTCGCAAACATTTTCATGGGCATACATGGCTCACCCATCGGGCGCCTCATAAGTTTAGCACACGCACAGTCCTGAACCCACAGAGATCCGATTAAACATCTTAATGCCAAATACACTTAGTTCACCTGTACGAGCATAATTGTTTGGTTGAGGAACCTACAAAGATTGATAGGCCGTACAATCTCATTCATTTGTTAAGTTTATTTATCCCTCCAGGTTTACTGGAGGTCCTACAGACTTTATCCCTCCAGGTTTACTGGAGGTCCTACAGACTTTATCTGTCTGTGTGTGTGTGTGTGTGTGTGTCTGTCTGTCTGTCCCGTCTCCACGGCCTATATCTCAAAAACTACTGGACGGATTTCCTTGAGATTTTGCACACTGACTGGAAGTTAGGTCCCATTCAATATTATCAAATTTTCAGAATCGAGGTTTGAAAAGAAAGTGACTTTTTTACATTTTGGTGTTTCATTGAAAACGATTCAACAGACTCCATTTTGCAAAATTTGTGACGTGATCATTTGACGTCGTATAACGTGACGTCATTTGCGAGGAGATTTTTGAAGGAGGGGTGAATAGAATAGAATAGAATAGAATTCGTGACGTCATTTGCGAGGACAGAGAATGATTTAGATAGATATGTCCTCAGATGTCTTAGGCCGCAAGGCCTTTATCTGATCTTTTGATCAGTACTTATGGCTACTCTCACTCTCTCTCTGTCTCTCTCTCTGACTCTCTCTCTGTCTCTCTCTCTCTCTCTCTCTCTCTCTCTCTCTCTCTCTCTCTCTCTCTCTCTCTCTCTCTCTCTCTCTCTCCCACCCACCCTCTTACTCTCATTCTCTCTTCCCTTCCTCCCCTTTTCCCAGCTCCCCTCCCCCCCCCCCTCTCTCTCACTCTCTCTGTCTCTCTCTCTCTGTCTCTCTCTGTCTCTCTCTCTCTGTCTCTCTCTGTCTCTCTCTCTGTCTCTCTCTCTCTGTCTCTGTCTCTCTCTCTGTCTCTCTCTCTCTCTCTCTCTCTCTCACTCTTACCACATTTGAATATTTTGCCTCAAGGGCTGAATGTAAGTAAGAAAGGCAATACAGTAGTCGCCGCTTATAAAACACGCGGTTAATAAAAACAGCCGTTTTTTAAATACAGTTGGTAAGGTCCGGATTTACTTCGTTACTGATGGACATGTTCAACAAGCAAACGGTTAATAAAAACGCCGCTTATTAAAAACACTTTTGTTCGGTCCCAATGTGTTTTTAATAAGCGGCGACTACTGTACTGCCTAATTCACTACCCTTGTCTCTAAACTCAGACGATTCCAACTGCCTGTTCCGCTTTGACGTAATCTCATGACGTCATCTACGATCTAAGAGAATCGAAGAGACGACAAAGAAAGCAGTATATATAGCAAAGCGCAACCTAGGATCCTCTGACGAGCGTACCTTATCTAACCGATCAAGATAACGCGGGGATAGGGGATAAATCGAGTGTTAAAAAGATAAATCGCCGTTGTGAATACGGGCCCAGCGAACTAACTGAATGTCGACACAATCACGCGGCACTGTTGTACATTTGCAGTCAACGTAAGATCTCGTACGACGATTTGATTCAAGGCCTAGTGCTAATTGTTTTGATGGTCTGGTCTCAGTGTCACAAAAATATGATGATTTAATCAATCCCTGACCCGGAAATGTTGGGGACAACGACCATTTCAGCGTAATGACATCGAGTCAAACCGAGTTATCTTTCCTACTTCAGCAAAACGCTTCGATATATGTTGAACCTCTACCAGCAGGCGCCAAAATGCGATACTACGAAAAGAATATTGACGTTGATGGGTTAGATCCGTATGAAATACCAAACAGTTCATGCTATCATCCATTTTTCTACAATTTACAGTGCAAAATACGAACCACGAGGGTTTATGACAAGGTCGTTATAAATGCTTCACATACCTACAAGGTTACAATGGCACAGTTGGTAGAGCATTGGGCTCTTGGTCATGCATGACCAGGTTCGATTCTACACTGAAACTTTTTTTCGAGGGGTTGTGGGTTCGAACCCACCTGGTTTTTTGTGTTTGTGTGTGTGTGCGTTTTTTCCTCCTCTTTTCTCGGAGGCTGCGGGTTCGAACCCGATCTTCTTTTTTTCTTCTCCAAAACCTGGAGGTTCAGCGCCAGCGGTTTTTATTAATCTGTCTGTGTGTGTGTGTGTGTCTGTCTGTCTGTCCCGTCTCCACGGCCTATATCTCAAAAACTACTGGACGGATTTCCTTGAGATTTTGCACACTGACTGGAAGTTAGGTCCCATTCAATATTATCAAATTTTCAGAATCGAGGTTTGAAAAGAAAGTGACTTTTTTACATTTTGGTGTTTCATTGAAAACATTCAACAGACTCCATTTTGCAAAATTTGTGACGTGATCATTTGACGTCGTATAACGTGACGTCATTTGCGAGGAGATTTTTGAAGGAGGGGTGAATAGAATAGAATAGAATAGAATTCGTGACGTCATTTGCGAGGACAGAGAATGATTTAGATAGATATGTCCTCAGATGTCTTAGGCCGCAAGGCCTTTATCTGATCTTTTGATCAGTACTGATGGCTACTCTCACTCTCTCTGTCTCTCTCTCTGACTCTCTCTCTGTCTCTCTCTCTCTCTGTCTCTCTCCTCTCTGTCTCAATGAAAATACTAAAAAAACATAAGATAAATTTCACGAACCTGTGGAAATAAAAACTCTAAACGGA
>JAWQFJ010024908.1:2500-7500 GCA_034096865.1 Theodoxus fluviatilis
TGTGCAAAATTTCTGGTATCTTCAAAAAATATTAAACAGGATAATACAGAGTTGTTGGCAACCACATCCATATCGTTTGAGTAGAAACCCGATTCAATACATGATTTTCAGATCCTCACTCTTCATCACCCATTTGAGATGCGCCTCAAAACCACAAGTACTTCTAACTAGGTTTCTGAGTCTCTCTCGAGATTTTGTTTTACTGCGCAACTTTTTTCGAAAATATTTTTGACTAAAGAAAATAAATGAATGATCATCAAAGCTACGGCTGTGTGCAAACTATTGGCGACCATTTTATGAACATACCCTGTATTGATTGTGTGCAGACCAGCTTCCCTACCAACGGAATGCTACACTGATCCCATTTAGGGTCTCATAGATATTGCAGTAGAGGTTACAATAGTCCTTTCGTGCCTTACCATCCTATTGGTGTATGAAACTATTGGATTGTGTACACTCCCAAAGTCAGGCTCATGACTATTATTTCTATTGCTGGACTGTAACAGCGGTTTGTCATGTTGCAGGCAAAAGAGCAATTACCACCAGACCATTGAAGACTAACCTTCATGAATCTGCAAAAGGTTATGACACCACGGCATGCAACTCAAAGTACAGAATTGCATGTCCCCCCTTTCCTCTCTCCTCCTCTAGACAAATCTTCTATCTTGAGCGGCTCCGGCCGTATCTTACATTTACATCATAATCCATGATGCGTTTAAAATCTTAGAAAGTAAACAAAAACACTTTCCACCTTCATTAAAGCAATATGATAAAGGATTGATTTCCAAAAATAGCAACGACGGGAATGAAATAATAGTTGGGTTTTTTCTAGATACGAAACATCTGACACCACTGCATTTCTTTGCCTGTCATCACATGGTAAACCATAAATAATAACTCGACATAGAAAGCATGACAACCTTTTAGAGGAACTGTTGTAAAAAACTAATCTTCCTAGATGCCTTCAAGGCAAACAAATGGAATCATCCTGACGGTAAATCATCGTTTTACTGAGAGGTGTATAAAGCATCTGCGTAGTGGCCTGTGGTAAGCGGGCGATGTCAACAGGCAAGCAGCTATGCAACTCCAAAACACATACACACGCACGCACACACACACACACACACACACACACACACACACGCACACACACACACACACACACGCACACACACACGCACATACACACGCATGCACACACCGACGCACACAAGCACACACGCACACACACACACGCACGCACACATACACGTACGTACGCACACACACACACACGTACGAACGCACGTACACACACACACGTACACACACGCAAAATTACACACACGCGCGCATGCGCGCACACACACACGCGCGCACGCACACGCCCGCACGCACACACATACACGCCCACATGCATACACATACGCACACGCGCGCCCGCACACAAACTCATTCGCACGCACACACACGCACGCACGCACTCAAATATATGCAGACACACATATATATGCGTACATACACATGCATGTACACACACACATATACAAGCGCACACACGCACATACACACACATATACATGTACATGCACGCACACACACAAATACAAACACAACACACGCACGCACGCACGCACGCACACACACACACAGAGGCATATGTGCACGCGCGCGTACGCACGCACACTCCCGTCGATTATAGAAATTATGATAAATGACAAAATGTGAGAGTATAAGCAAAGTAAGCTTGCGAGTATTTGCCTTGTGAATGTATTATTACAATCCGAAATGAAAGCATTTTCTCATACCACTAGTCAAAACTACAGATTTTTATTTCATAAGAAATATAGACAATCATGACAAAACACCAATTTTTTCTTCGTCAGAGTTGTATGTCGTGCAAATTAGCTTTTGGAGAAAAATCGGAAGAAAGTGTTATCGCAAACGATTAGGTTCAAGGTTATGGATTAAAAAGTTGAACTGGGGACACTGTTCATACTCTTTGATGTGCTTGTGAACAGAACAGTCATTTTAATTGCATATTTTAGACATTCGTGTCTATCCTCCATTTTCGTGTAATTAGAGAAACATGAAATACCATAGGTATGTGAGATAAACTATTTCTCGCCGGATAAAGCTAAATGGGATTTCTATTGTAAATAGCTCATTTAGCCATTTCACACGACACATAATAAAGGTAACAACGATAAGAAGATATCATGCAAACATCAACAGAAACCCTCCTAGATGTGCAGCGATGTCAACGTGGGCGAAAGAGCACCTACTGATGGACGATTAAAATATATTCCAAGCAGACAGTTTTATTTATTTTCTTTTTTCCATTCTATCCGGTTGATTGACTCCCAAATAAGCAGGCTCAGATAACTTTTATAATGGCCATGTTAATGAAATATACAGTAGATTAAGTATACAAACCAAACTCCAACAATCTCTCCCGATAAAGAAAGGTTTCTACTTATTTCAACCGAGGATGAAGTGTATAAAAAAGAAATAAAGGAATCAAGATTTACAAATGAACCTGGAAAACAAGGAATGTTTCCTATTTTCTTTCACATAAATTTCTGGTAATATAGTCACCTAATTCAAGATCAAACAAGTGGTGGAAAGAAATTTATATGTATTCTTTAGATCTACTGACTACTGACGGGTCCTGAACACCCTAAATTACTGCTGTTTGTTCTCCGTGACAGGCATTTTTATCTGAAGTGTGCTCTTTTCCTGTGTTACATATATGTTAAGTGAATCATTATAGAATCCACTGTTGTGAAGCATATTTTATACATTTATAAAAGTTGGTGTTTTATTAACGTTGTGGCCTACAAGGTTGATAGATCCTTAAGCTCCATCCATCCATCCATCCATCCATCCATCCATCCATCCATCCATCCATCCATCCATCCATCCATCCATCCATCCATCCATCCATCCATCCATCCATCCATCCATCCATCCATCCATCCATCCATCCATCCATCCATCCAACATGTGTTTCACGCTACGATTAAATTCTGAGGCAATTTTCCGTGTCATTGCCCACAGCTACACGGAATGTGGTCGGTAAACTTTTACTGCAAAAATTAATTTGGAAACGCAACCTTTTGAATAGAAGAAAAAGATGCTGTCTCATGAAAGACAGGTCAAACTCTCGTCTGTTTTTCACATCTTTACAGTGAGTTATTAACAAGCAGGTCGCTTTCGCTTGATGATGTTAACCAGTTTGTAGCAGTTTGCTCGGCCATCACTACAATGTAGAGGGTCGATGGAACAATGCCATCAAATCTACACTGAGCTCATAATTCTCGTTCACCTCACCCTTTCTGCACCTCATTCACCTCATGATTATCACTACGGTTCTCAGAAGATCCAAATGGTGAGGTGGCATTAACGAGACGAGACATTTTCACGTTGTCTTCTTCCCCCCCTCCCCCCTCCCCCCCCCCCCTCCCCAGCTTTAACGAGTAGTTTGACTTGAAACTACCAGAATAATAAGTCGGGCTTTCCTTAGAAACGGCTACGGAAAGACACCCAAGGAGACATTCTACACATTTTATATGTGGGGTAAGAAACGCCAAAAGCGCTACGAATCGTACGAGAGGATACGAAGACTAGGAGACGATGCAAAACATTTTGGGTTGTGGATGTTGCTGCATGTTTTCGTCGTTCTTGCTAACATCTTCGTTGTTGCTCGCACCGGAACTGCTAGTATTGTTACATCTGCTGCAGCAGCAGCAACTGCTACTGCTGCTATGCTGTCGTCGTTGCTAGTGCTCCTACTGCCGTTACTGCTACTGTCTCTCTTGTTGCCTTGCATGCTGCTGCTGCTGGTACTGCTGTTATCACGGTTTTAGTTGTTCTTGCTGCTTAGTTGTTGTTTTTGTTGTTGTTGCTGTTTTCATTGTCGTTGATGTTGTTGATGATGCTCTTGCTGTTTCTGCTGTTCCTGCTGTTTCTTGCTGTCCCTGCTGTTTTCTGCTGTTTCCTGATGCTCTGACTGTTTCTTCTTTTTCTGTTGTTCCTACTGTTTCTTCTGATTCTACTGTTTCCTGTTGTTCCTGCTTTTCCTACCTTTTCCTATATTCTTGCTTTTTCCTGTTGTTTCTGTTGTTTTCTGCTGTTTCTGCTGTTTCCTACTGTTTCTGCTGTTTTTGCTGTTCCTGGCGTTTCCACTGTTTCTGCTGTTTCCTACTGTTTTCTATATTCTTGCTGTTTCCTGTTGTTCCTGCTATTTTCTGCTGTTTCTTGCTATTCCGGCTGTTTCTTCTGTTTCCTATTATTCCTGCTGTTTTCTGCTGTTTCTGCTATTTTCTATGTTCTTGCTGCTTCCTGTTGTTCCTGCTGTTTCCTGCTTTTTGCAGCTGTTGCTTCTGTTTCTGCTGCTCTTACTGTTCCTGCTGTTTTCTATATTCTTACTGTTTCCTGTTGTTCCTGCTGTTTCCTACTGTTTTCTATATTCTTGTAGTTCTTTCTTGTTCCTGCTGTTTTCTGCTGTTTGTGCTGTTTCCTGCTTTTCCTGCTGTTTCTGCGGTTCCTACTGTTCCTGTTGTTTTCTGCTGTTTTCTGTTATTACTGCTGCTTCCTGCTGTTCGTGTTGTTTTCTGCTTTTCCTACTATTTCTTCTATTCTCGTTGTTTCCTGCTGTTTCTTGCTGTTCCTGCTGTTTTCTGCTGTTTCCTGCTGTTTCTTATGTTCCTATTGTTTCTGCTGTTTCCGCTAATCCACGCTGTTTCCTGCTGTTCCTGCTGTTTCTGCTATTCTTGCTGCTCTTGCTATTTTTGAAGCCTCATCCATTCGTGCTGTTGATACTATGGAGGCATCATCCGCCACGATTGCTGTACTATTTACAAGTTGATTGCATTCACTTTGAACACGACGCCGAAGCTGATGGCGAGAAAGGCAAGGATCATAGTGATGATTTAGCATAGAAGTGTTGCCAACAATTCATGACCGCGACGGACCATTGTCCATTCGTCACACGTGTTAGCGATAGATAATACAATTTC